>JAZHYW010057426.1:0-148668 GCA_037355805.1 Ixodes ricinus | reverse complement strand
GTCGTATTTTTTTTATTCTCTAAAACGACGCAAGTTGTAGTCATAAACACGCAAAAAAAACCGCATCGCGAAAAAAAATTTCTTCGCGCGGGCGCGCGCTTTTTTATTTTTGGCGTTTAAATCTCCCGCCGCTACCTCCTCCCTTCTTTTGATCGATGACGTCAAAAATCAGAAAATTTCGAAGCTTTGTAGGCGACATTTCTATAACATTTAATAACGGCAATCGTAAAACATGTTTTTTAACGCAATTGCGAACGCACTACGGCCCCTCTTTTTGAAATACCCAAAATCGGAGTTCGGTGAGATGTCCCTTCCTAGAATTGTGTCCTCCCTCAGAAAACTCGGCGGCGCTCGAGCAGATGGGCGAGTCGGCGAAGAAACCGGTTTTTTCCCGCGCCAGCTCCCTTCTATCCCGCCAGCTCGCCTCCTCCTCGCATCGGGTCAGCGGAGGTCCGAGAAAAAGTCGAGTCGCAGGAGACCGCAAAAGTTGACTCACTGCACTGGCGGGGACCGCGCGGGAACTTCAAATTCGGCATTTGGAAATTGTTTTTTTAATTCACAAATACTGAATTCCCAAGTTTCGAATTTTGAGGTAATGTCCCGGCACCGTTTTCAATCGTTTCGGATAATAAAAAAAATATGATTTTGAGGTGTCAGTGCCCCTTTAAGTGTGTTTTTTTTAAAATAATTTTCTATGGTGGTTGTTGTTGTTGGTTTCTGCGTGTTTCTTCAATAAACTTTCAGTTGTCAGACTGCACTCGTCCAGTCCACTTCTTCTAGTCGTATTTGTGTTTGTGGCGGTGTTTCCTCGATCTAGTCATAAATCAACTCGCCTGCATCGCCACCCTAATATGATTACATGTACTAAGTACAAAAAAGTAAATTTTTTGTGCATTCTTCTTTTTAGCGACGGAACTTAGGTGGGGTACGTGCGCTGGGTACTTTAGGTTGGCTAGTTATGCTGTGCACTTTGTTCTCCGGAAGTAATTAAATATCGTAGCCGGTTACTCTATCGGAAGTAAAAACAATACGATAGTCGTTCCTTTTTTTTAAACGGAACATCGTTACGTGAAAGGTAACTAGATACATGTAACGCGTTACCTTTAACGCGCTACGTCTGATGAGAACCAGGGGCGGATCCAGAACTCCTTTTGGTGAAGGGGGGCGGAAAATTTTTAAGGATACTATCCATTCTTTTCTGTGCAAGGGTGGTCCACCCATGTCAAATAGCCCTCCGAGAAGAGGAGAGGGAGGGGGTCAACTTTGTTTGGCAAGGGCGGCCGCCCCCGCCGCCCCCCCCCCTCCCCCGCCCCCCTTGGATCCGCCACTGGTGAGAACATACCACAAAAGTGCACTTCTGGTGTCAGCTGTCACGTGATTAACTCGATCGCTCCATATTTGATTCAGGGGCTTTGTAGCGCTTGTTATTTGATACAAAAGTGGCGCCTTCCTTCGGAACAATAATTTGCTCAATGTATTTCGTCGCCACAGAAGTTACCACAGCTCGACGCTCGCCAACAGCGACTGCGTGAACTACACAAAAGAAATCCAAAACACACATAAACATACATCCAACTTCCGGTTTGCGGTACTCGGAGACCGGAAGTGGCGCACCACACCGCTGCAACAACGTTGCCAAACTAAATAAAAAATAAATAAAGGTAATAATGAGCCTGGAAGCGTCAGGGCGAACGCAAACTCTTTGGCGCGCGTCACGTGCCATCTCCGTCAACACGATCCAGCCAAACACTAGCGGCGGCTCCAAACGCACAACTCATCTCGCCGTCTTACTAATTACACGTGGAGCCAACAAGTTAATGAGATGCGGGGCGCCATGCGGCACAAATGAGTTTCCTCCTCTCCATCCTTCTCAATCTTCCTCTCGCTCTCCAAGCGCTCACGCCCTGCAACGCCTAGAGAAAGAACAGTGCACGGCGGCGTCGACAGTCGGTGCCGAGGTGGCCGAGAAGAAAAAAAATGGACGAGCAAAACTAGGTTTAACAACGGTGCTGGGAAGGAGATAAAGGATTGAGCGAGCTCCAAATGAGGGCTGGTCTGATAGCCGCAGTTGGGTAGCTTGAGCCTAAATGGTGAGGGCGGCTGGTTGGTTTAATAGGGCATACACACACACGCACAGACAAATAAAAAAAGAAGAAAAAAGGTGAAGGAAAAATATGGTCCGGGGTAGCAGATGAGGGGATGACGAAAATTCTGACACGCAGATTAAACGCTTAGGCAGATAAGCGATGTGGATGGGACCGTTTTGCGGCTTGAGTACCTCCCCGCGACTGCACGGAGGGTGCCGGATATCAAACAGTTGTTTTAGGGTTTCCTGGAGGATGTTTTGTTAACGTGAAACGTTTATAGGCTAGGTTTTTTCAGATGAAGTGAAGCCCCCGAAAAAGCTGTAACTGCGAATTTTTGTTTTTGTTTTGTTTGCTAGACTGGATTTTTTGTTGAAGTATGGTCTATTGAAACGGGGAAAATATCTCTTACATAGATTGAATAAATATACACATCGTAAATGATAAAATTTATTTAAGTAGTATATACGTTATCACACCACTTGAGATTGTCTATGTGTTTACTATTCCCTCAAAGACCCGCAGCTCCTTTCAGGCATTATTAAGGGCATACAGTGCTTTATAAACCGTCTCCGCTTTCTCTCACAACACAACCACTGACGCCGGTCACAAGTTGTATTTTGAGATGATTCCGATCAAACATATTGATCGGAATCAATATGTTTGGTCGGCTTAAAAAGATTTTTTTCAGAGGCTGAACCTTTCAATAGTGATCAGTTCGCGGGGAAATGTACTCTGCGGATTGCGCAAACGGTGAAGCACGAATTCCGGTTTGGGCACGTATAAATTGAAGTCAAGATGCTTGAGGCGGAGATTATATAGACATGCTGATAAAGTTGTTTTTACTATGGCGCTACTATAGTCACTCAAAGCTTAACGGGGTACGGAAACTATTTTTTTTGCACTTATTTCTTTGATTAGATGTGGTCTATGTTGTGGCGGCAGCCCAGAAGCACTAGTCTACAATCGCGTTCCTGGCCTGCCGGCAGAAAAGTCGAGAAAACTAATTTTAAAACGAATTCATAGATTTCAAGATTGCGCCTGGTGGCGGCCTGTGAAGCTCCGTTGGAATGCCGCCAGCTCATGGGCCTCTAAGAAGCAGCGCCAGCTCGCGGCCGAATGACTCTCTCGGGGAGTTTCTTAGTCCGGAATGTGACCTGGCGGAGAACGCTAACGAGATTACAACGTTGTATATGTGCAAGCTTTCACAGTGCTTCCGCAACGTGCATTTCACACCATCAAGATCTCCGCTCTTTGCAGGCGTTAGGCAGGAGCTTGATCTGAGGATGTAGGGACCTCTAGCTGCCAGGCCAACCATACTGCCCCCCCCCCCCAACCGCATGGTATACGCTGTGAATTATGCTTTGTTCACGCTACGGACGCAACGCACGGATCTTTCATAAGACACGCAAACCTTAAGCGCAAGATACGGAACGAGTTCGTTCAGGGTTGCTTGTAGTCTGAACTAGAGCCACTGAATGAGCTGCGCTTGGAGTATCGGCATTCCGTTCCCCGCCATTTTGTGGGCGCCGCCATTTTGGTACTTCTGCAGGGCAGACGCAACTGCCGATCGTCATGATTCAGAAGTGCGACTTTCTCAGCATTATAGATTCGGTGTTAGGAAGCTCATGTAATATTGCTTTGCTTTGTCGCGAACTGTTTAAACATTTGTGGAGGACGGAAGAGCGTTTTTTGTGATTTTAAATAAAGCTTCAGATAACTGGCAACCATACTTTTAAGCCACAATATGGCCAAGTGTCGTTACTCTGAAGCGTAGCTTATTTAGTGGCACTATAGCCTGACCGAAATTGTTTTGCTTCTTGCGCTTACTTTTACGTCTGTTATGAAAGATCGGCGCGTTGAGTCCGTAGTGTGAACATAACATAACGCGCTCAAATATATCACCCAGCGAATACTTTACATAAATAGCATGAAGGTGTCGCCAGTGCTGGGTATTGACGGTTATTTCTAGTTCCGGCGAGCTGCGGTGTGAGACTTACACGCGTGAACCGAACGCAAACGCTCATGGCACATAAAATACCGGTATGGCCGCAAATTACGCTGCTTGCGGGCCATCTGCATAGGCCATAGGGCGTACAGTCCTCGGAGATTACTACTAGGCGAGGTTGTCACGCGCTGACGCCACCAAGCGGCAAAGCTCGCAATTACAGTACGCTTGGACGTGCAGAGGCACTTGACGTCACGAGCGCGATACTCATTGCGCTTCCCGCTACCTGACTTTGAATCTAGGGGTAGAGATCTCGCGGCCACGTCATTTCGTTTCCGTACCCCTTTATAAGGAATGAAGAGCATATACTCTGTACTGTGTGGTTCACCCGTCGTGCATCGGGGCATTCGTTCTACGGCATTATCATCGCCTAACTTTTCTTGAGCTCCCAGCAGCTATAGAAGGTAAACAGGGAAAGCATCACACAACGCTAAAGAAACATTAATACCAATATGTGGTGATTCATCGCTAAAATAAATTCCATATTATTATTTTTTTATTCTCTAAGTAAAGAAGATGCTCGCGCTTAAGGTGTATCTTACAGCTAGAGTAAACACACAATGAGTCGCCAATACTCCAGGGCTTCCCTAGCGGCACTAAATGTCACCAAGCGTTTTATGTCCCAATATAGTAAAGCGAATACATTCATAACAAAACGTTCTCAATATTGACAAATGAAAAAAATTGTTCGGAGAATTGTTTTTAAGTTTAAAAATAGAATTGGTCCTAAACCTACATTATATATAAAGCGCGTTCAAAGCGCAGAAGGTGCGCGACTTCATTAAAGTGCTGTCAAAACCAGCAATGCGTGCCGGGATCGAGAAACCCCGTCGTGACCACGATGTTTCTTTTTGTTTTGTTTTTAGTATTTAAAAGTTTTTGAGATTCGAAGGATGAACCGCGAGCTCATTCTTAAAATAAAATGAACCGCAAGCTAATGGAATACATTTCCGTAATATACGCGCCCTCAACATGATAGTCGTTTGTGAAAAAAGGGGTTATCTTTTTTAAGTAAAAAAAATAAAAAACAGCGTTGTCCCTAAATGAAATAGAATTATTAAGACACTAAAAAAATCTTTGTTGTGTCTGCCTCTTCGTTCTTATATCTTGCGCGGTTCGTTTTTATTAGACAAAGTCGCGTGGGTTTACGATGACGCCTCATGTACAATATCTGTGAATTGTCCATGAAAACTTGTTAGATATTACAGTTATGCGGAGCGAAAGTTTGTCTGCTTCTTCCCCAGGGTTGCAGTGAAGGTCAGAACGCCGGTCTGTAATTGGCTCTGATTAGAAGGATATAGAGGGTAGACCTCAGTGCTAACTGTCTCAATTGGTCTAACCCCTATCCGTCCAATCGGAGCCAATCAGAGCTCTGCGTTCTGACGTCACCGCATTCCCTGCTCAATAAGCAGACCAACTTGCGTGCCGTATAGCCCCTACCAACTCAGTAGACGCGCATGATCAGAATTACAGACGCCTTCCTCTTTCATAAACGGCGTGCTATTGGTACGTGTGGACAAAGAATGGGTATACATTCTTTGTCGTTTTTACAGCGGCGCTAAGGGCTGGTTTCCTGCAGTATCGTGTCCGTCAGCAAACAAATAATGACACGAAACTCTGGACAGCAACCACCATCTATGAAAAATGGTGGTAACCAGACAACCGGCTTGCCGGTTGTCTGGCTGCCGCCGTCGTTCGTAGATGGCGGCAACCTTTCCAGCGTTTCCATTCTGGCTCGCCGACTTGGGGCCGGCCATTACTTCATTCCCACCATAGTACAGCTTCGCTGGTCTTCCTTCTTCACCAGAGTGGAAAGGCGGAGAGTTTTTGCTATAGCTTCTTATCTTGGCCGTCGTGAGTTTCCAGAGCTTTGGATGGCGTCGTATCCCAGCCATTTTGATATACGCTTAACGGTAGTTTATTCCTGCGGTTCACGAAAAGGACGGCCCGATTCCGTCTCCCCCGACAAGTTGTATGTTATAAGCGTTCGCGTTTTCTAGCCTAGGCGGAGAAGAAATATGCGCGCTCGAGTTCAAAAGGAGGTTTCGATGTCGAAAACCGAGGGTCCCTCGAGTTGTGAATGCATGTATATTGTGCTTGGCTCCATTTTGAGATACGTTGCAACATCCGTCGAGACCGTTTGTCACTTTTCGCGCAGAAATGTGACATGCTGGTCTATTATAGATATCCCGGAGCTTGCGCATGTGCAAGTGTGAGTGTGTGTGTCTGTCTCATGCAGTATTACCTACACATGAATCAAACTAGAAGGATAACAAAAACTGACGCTGAAAAAAAAGACATATCCGAAACGTAGAGGAGGGGGGGGGGGGGCGAAGAGAAGAAAAAGTACAACGCGAATACTACGGGCGTTGCGATTTACAGAACTGAAATATTGAAGACGCAGATAGCGAAGGGAACACGAATCAATATTGAAGAAACAAAACCACATCGAGGCAAAAATGAATGTGTAGCGAAGAAACAAAGAACGTGGATGGGGAATTGCATGAACGAAAGGATAAAGATAAAGTTTGATGGCGACAACATGACCACGGGTGGAACATCAATTACTCGTAACGTATACAAGCATCGTGCGGAACTAAATCATTACAAAAGCACGCTGCTGTCATACAGGAAGTCTGCAACTTGTTTTGCTTTCGGAACTTTCCGAACATGTTGTAAGGAGGTACCAATCGAAATGTATAGATATATATATATTTTTGTTTGCAAATACACCGGCTATGTTTGTCCCGGAGAACATTGTTAGAACGTAGGTTAAAAGTAATATTGCACATCTTGAATACTAAATATTTTATTAAAATACTTGTTCAAAAAACCGTTGAAGAGGATAGAGCACATAATTTGTTTACCGAAGGAGATCAATGAATTTTTAATTGACACGTTAAAGACATTGCTTTCTGCATCTTGCAAAATTTTTTAATTACCTTTGGCCTACCTAAATAACAAATAGGCAGGCAAGACAAGGTACCATAGGGTTTTTTTTTGTTCTACGTATACACACCATTTTTGTGTTTAAAAACTTACAGCCCTTTCTGTGATTTCCACAGCCTAGTACGCTTCTGTTTGATTTTGTCGTTATTTTGTATCCTTTCTTTTTAACTACGCAACAAAATGAAGAGGTCATTCATATAAACTTTAGACCCTAGAATCGCAGGAGGAACACGTAAAAGATGAAATGGGTGTTTCACGTTTTGTTATAAGTACCTCCTTTTAAATACGACGATGGCGTGGAAAAGTATTTGATTTTTATGGAACCATTCCACGTGAACAAGGAAGTTTCTAAAATCTAAAATCTAAACCCTAAACCCTTGTCTAACAAAAAAAAAAGCACTTCAACTTTTTTTTTTACATTGCATTTTGAAGAAATTTGTTTTATGCGCGGGCTTGGGTGACCCGACCCATCCGTGTTCTTTTGTTTATTTATTCTTTCTTTCTCTTTTTATTTTTTTGTGCTCATGAACGCCACGAAAGTTACAAACGCCACAAAATATGGATTAAAAATGAAAGCCGTTTACAACTCCCTGTAACGGCGAATTAGAGCGCAGCTCTTGAGGAGGAGGATGGAAGGGTACTGACGGATAGGATGGAAGAGTACTGAGGGATAGGTGACTCCCTGAGGTCACGTGACATCAGGGGGTCACGTGATATCAGGGGTCACGTGACCTCAGGGGGCAACCCTCATGACCCTCGTGAGGGTAACCCTCGTGACCCTCGTGAAAGTAACCCTCGTGAGGGTAACCCTAGTAACCCTTGTGAGGGTAAGCCTCGTGAGGGTAACCCTAGTAACCGTTGTGAGGGTAACCCTTGTGGCCCTCGGGAGGATAATTCTCATAACCCTCGTGAGGGTAACTTTCATAACCCTCGTGACCACTGATCTCAATGACAATTGCTGGATCGCGTTTGACCAGCACCGCCTACGGACGGGAATGCGGCCACGGTCGGCCATCTCTTTGGTAGAGTTATATCATCTCTAGCCATCATAGTAATATGGCGGACAGCGCAATGGCGGCAGGCTGCCATAAACTAGCCGTAGATACTAGTACACTGTACCGTGGGTGATATTTCGTGCTTGATTGAAGTTGTTCGACGAAACAGATTCTTGAAACCCGGCGTGAACGGTAGCCTCGTCTTTGAGGACTCGGCGAAAGTTCTACGAAAGCGCTGCACCGGGGCAAAGCAGCGCAGCTCGCATCGAAAGCAGACTACGTACCGGCGTCTGCTTTCGATGCGACTTTCGATGCGTGCTGTGATGTTTTTCCCCGGTGCTGTGCGATTTCGTGAAACTTTCACCGGGTCCTCAAAGACCGGGCTACCGTTCACGCCGGGTTTTAAAAACATGTTTTGTCAAACAATTTCAATCAATCACGGAATATCACCCACGCTATTTTGATGGCAGCCTGCCACCACAACTGCCAAAACGCCGTCTGCCATGGATGGATGATGGTGGCTGCCAGGTGGCTTCAGCAGCTGTATCTTAGCTAGAGGTAATATAACTCTACCAAAAAGATGGCCGCCAGTGACCGCATTCGCGGAGCGGGCAAAAGCGATCCAGCGATTGTCATTGAGATCAGTGCTCGTGACCGTCGGGAGGGTAGCCCTCGTGACCCTCGGGAGGGTAACCCTTTGAGGGTAACTAAACCCTCGTAATCCTTGTGAGGTTACGAGGGTTACCAGGGTTACTCTCACGAGGGTTACGAGGGTAACCCTCGTGATCCTCGTGAGGGTAACCCTCGTGAGAGTAACCCTCGTAACCCTCGTACCCCTCACGAGGGTAACAGGGGTAACACGCGGTTACACCGATGCCGACGCCGACGCCGACGCCGACGCCGCCTCAAGCCAAAAGCGGGCGCCTAAAGCGCGAGACTTATGCGCGAAAAATCCATCCGATACGACGTCCGATCCGGCAGTGCGACTGCCTGATCCGAAAAATTTTGTCGCTTCAGACGTCGGATCGGCGATCCGGCGTGCGTCCAACCTGCCAGATAGTTTCGCAGGGCGGACGCACTGTCGGAAGCGTCCAGCCAATGACAGCACAGCTAGCGCGAACGTCATGATGACGTACTGGGTCTGGCAGGACGAAGACGATAACGGGACGGGCGAGGGGAAGCCGGACGCGTGAATCCCGCTGACCCATTCGAGAAAGATAACCCCAGCAAAGAATGCAATCGCTAGCGAGAACGAGCTCGTCATTTCGCCCGTGCGAGCTGAACCGTCAATCTGGGACCAGAGATCTATACTGGAAAGCGGACCTCCGCTGGAGCGCTTAGATCTCCTGGGCGGAGCCGAACGGATCGTCGGTGTCGCATGCAAGGTCGGAACCGTGTGCCTCAAACTGTCGCGTGCGGCAATTCGGAGCGGCGTTCGGACTGTCGGATCGGACGATTCTGCCGTCCATGTGTCTCGCGCCTAGTAGCTGCGCTCTAAAACGTCAATATCTGCTACGCTGGGGGTATTATACAAGTATTGAATACGGGTCATGGGACTGGTTGAGATGATTTGATTAACATGTGAAAGTCGGTGAAATCCGCGAATATCGACTCGGAACATGAATATTAATAGCTCATGTGAGATCAGGAGAATCCATTAATCCATCAACACATTTATACAGCAAAACAAGATCTCGCGCAAGCCGTCTAGAACTCAAAGTAGGGCAAATGCATCGTTCCAAGAGTCTTGCATAAGAACAGTAAACAGTACGACAAATATAACAATAAACAAAAATAAAAAAACAAAAAAAACTTTTAGAACAATATTTATGCTCTCTTCACTCGTAAAGCTAATACAATTCCAGACAGAGAACTCCAACTTGGACCGGGTTAACGAGAGGTATAATTATAAAATACATGTTGGTACGGAGAACTCACACGTAATTCTAGAGATGACACCCAGCTTACGGAAAGAGTAATTTATAGGGTTAAGCTTCATCAATCGCATACAGTCGCGTTAATAATATAAACCCCGTTAATAGGCATGTTTTCAAGCTTTACAAATTTGTTTTAAAAGAAATCCGTGAAATTGTGAAAACCGTGAAAATCTGAAATTTGTGCAGGTGGACATAATTCAAGGGGCTAATCGTAAGGATCAGTCGGCTAATTAAGTAAATTTGGTTAATTAACTTTTAATAAGTGAAAATATACACGGTTCCAATTAGAAACTTGCTGGGCGTCATCGAAAACCCCTAAATCAGTAATTTTCAGAAAGACTTTGAGCGCTTGAGAAGCGCAGTAGTGCGCTAAAGTTACCACCACTCGTGGAGCAGGAGCAAGGCTACAGGTGCGATAAGGCCCCCGCGCGATTTTTCCGTCTCTAACCATAGCACCATACCTTGTACCTGTTGCACCAGTGTTACCTTTAGCACACTAGTACCCTTCCCACACGCTCAAAGCACGTCTAAAAAGTGTCGATTTATTCGTTTTGGATGACGCTCAGTAAGTTTCCACTTGGAACCATGTGTCAATTTTCACTAACTAAAAAGTTAATGAACAAATTTTACTTAGGTAGCTGACTGATTGTTACGATTATCCCCATGTACTAGGTCCCACTAGCCGTAAAACTCACCTGAACAAACCGTATGAGTGTAGCTTTCACGGCTTTCTTTGAAACAAATTTGTAAAGGGTAATAATAATAATAATAAGAACATTAAATACTTAGCAACGCAGTATACAAAACGTTTCGGAGACAAACTGGGTAAATACATGTATTATGTTTTTGTCCCGCTATTATAAACAAATATTATGGCCGACGTTTTCTACTTTTTTTTTGGCGGGGGGATGGTAATGTACATATTAACAATGCATGACTGTATCGACTTCGCTGATTACCAAAATACTGTATTCGCTTTCTAAATAACTAACTATTTGAAGAAACAATTTTGAACGAAGACGATTGAAGTGTTGTCGTATTTTGAGACCACTTCTCGCACGACCTGTAACAATTGGAGTTACAGATTGTTTGCTGAGAAGTGTAGTTAACACTTCTCAAGACTGCGTCTGTCAAGGGATCATTAGACGAACAGCAAAACGGAAGGGCGCGCATTCGTTGTAATGAAGATTCGTTAGGATGCGCGAGCTCTACAACCGAGAATCTCTGTACAAACGGTCGATATTTCTTTCCTGAGGGCGTTCGGGTGGAATCGAATGCAAGTTTCGAAAGTCGGGAGCCGAAAAAAAAAGATCAATTAGACGCTCGCAATGGAGTTCCGATCTCCGAGGGATGCTCTAGTCTGCTAAATTCCGAGCGACTTCTGTTTGCCGGCGAGGGAAAGACAAAGGAAACTAGATGCAGAACGCGAGGAAAGTTTCGTTTTAGGTTTCCAAGTCTATGTCGTAGCTTGAAAAAAAAAAAGAAATATCACGCTGATTGACTGAATATTGAGCGGGTGTCTCGCTTTCTTTTTTCTCTCAACCTGATTGTACAGTTGCTAAAATAACAAAAAACGTGCCTGCTAAAAAAAAATATTTTTTTAGCCTTTTTACTTTGGTGAAGAAGGAAGACCAGCGAAGCTGTACTATGGTCGGAACGAAGTAATGGCCGGCCACAAGTCGGCAAGCCAGAGTGGAAAGGTTGGAGAGGTTGCCGCCATCTATGAGCGACGGCGGCAACCAGACAACCGGCTGGTTGCCGCCGTCGCTCATAGATGGCGGTAGCTGTCCAGAGTTTAGTGTCATCATATGTTTGCTGACGGACACGATCCTGGGGAAACTAGCACCTTAAGAACACGTTCGAAGAGTAGATTTATGAATTCGCGTGAGGAAATGGTCTAGGTTTGACATGGAAAACTTTCTTTCATGTCCGCTATACACAAAACGTTCTAAGAAAGCTGCAATTACGCGAATTTACGAGTGGCTAAAATGGTGTTGGGTCATTTCGTCGCTTCAACATGGGTGCGATCAACGTTGCGACTTGCTTGACATGCTGATTTTGTGCATTGCGCATACCGCTCCTACAAACTTGGAAGAAAGTATTTGACTGCTTGATCTATCTTCAATTACATATTCGTGCATTCACTGCCACGCCGCACGATCTGTTTACATTCATTTGTTGTTTTTGTGACCCGTGAAGGCTTCTTATGATGTTCCTTTTAAAGCCTGGCTTTGTGAATCTGTAAACGCTCTCGGGTCCGGTTACATTTTCTTCTTCCCTCGGGTAAATCCACGAACAACTCTTCTGAGAAGACATCCATTTATCAGTGCAAATTTTTGCACATCCCTGAAATACTCCAGACTATTCTTCTTGAAGAATGGAAATATCTCAATTACATGAAACAAAAACGGGTTTGGGCCCCGAAAGTTGAAACACGGGGTCTGCCTGCAAGTGCAATCTGCAAGAAGATATGATTAGAGGCAAATCCACAATAGAAATTGAGTGCATACGTCTGCATGTATTTATCCAGACGCCTTTCTTTTAGTATCTTGCGAAAAGAAATGCGAGAAAAAGTATTGCCGAACACTTGCTCCCAATATTGAGTATTGTAGTGTAAAATGAAACCTAAGTAATTATCGGGAAATTCCCCAGATTTTCTTGGAGTAATCCGAAGAAATCGCACGTTAATCTGGTAATTGCGAATATAATTATTAGTGAGCAACTATTGACACCTAATTAAGCTAATTAAATTATTTAGAAAAGAAAAACCGCCATCTTTGTCGTTTCGCCAACACGACACAGTCAGGCTAATCAAAAAGGAGGTCACTATAGGGGGCATGTTCTGCCGTCGTCTATTCTCTGGATGGGTCAGCAAACAGTATATAACTACAAGTATTGTTTTTTACTACGAGCGAGGTAGAACTGCGCACACAAGATAGAAACAATAAACACGCGAATACAGTTCCCAACATAAAGGTTCTTGTACCCTCCCAGAAGAAATGCTCGTTGACCGAAGCGCCGAGTGGGTTAAATCTTGGGGAGACAGATTGTAACTTCACCTCCAGCGCTTCTCAGTGCCTCTTTCCAAGACGGCCAGATAAGCCTCTTGAGAAGACCCCGCGATTTCACGGCTTCGCAGCGTTGCGGCAATCGGGTTTTATAGAAGGATCAACTGCTTAAGCCACTTCCTTCGCGACTTCGCAAAGCCTATATTCTTTTTTTCTTCTTTCTTACTCTTCTTATTACAGTACAACATAAACGCGACTGAAGGAATGACCTTAAGGCAACAAGAACAGCGGGATGGACAAGAGCGATTAGTCCTGGCCGTGAAGACGATGGGTAATGAACGACAATAATCCTTTTCTCAATCGCGGGACACAGAAAAAGAGGAAGAACGTTTCTTTAACGAGTGGCGTTTCGTGTAGATAAGGATGAACGTTACTGACCGTGTGAGATATTTTGTATCTGGACGAACGAACTGGGTGAAGAGTCTTTGAGGTCGATGTATCATCGAGTAATTGTTCTTAATGATTGATACCCGTTTATGAGAGTGTTTGCAAGGTGGAGGTTAGAAGGAGAGGAACTAGTTGCGAACTCATCAGTCGATCTCCAATACGTTTCTTCAAGAAAATAAAAGAAAAGAAAACACTTTTGTTGGCGTATTAACTTGATTTTTGTTTTTACTTTGGGTTACCGCAAGCGAGAGCGCTGTGCTTAGCGTAGGTAGCGCACTATGGTGAAATGAAATGTATAAAATCGATGCGTACTTTAGCATTGAAATTCTAATAGGCGCCTACTGTCTCTGAAGAAATGCAATATTAGAGAAGTGATTAAACATAACGCAACACATAAGGCTGTGGTGCGGAACAATTAAGAAGCTTCAAAGTCGAAAAAACTGCTCTATAATTTTGTCGCACAACGGTTTCAGGTGTTGCGTTGTGATTAATTATCACCAGCTCGCCTGCGCACTCGCTGTTATTTCGAGAAAAAGTGATGGACGAAGTGAATAACCGTTTAAAGTAAACGAGCACTTTCTTCTGGCAAATTCTGGTTAAAACGCTCAAAGTTGCTGGTGTTTCGACAAAGCTGATACTTTCCGAATAGCCTACGCAACGAATCGATCTTACAAAGTAACTTCTGGATGGTGTTTAGATTAAAGAATATGCTGATGTCACGCTTAATTCTCATTGCCTAGCGAACAGCAGCAGCTTCTTGAGATGATCATCCGAGTTTCTGACGCTGAAAGTAAAATTCCAGTCCCAAAACAATTGAGAAGATTTTGACATAATAAACCATAGAAAGGAAAAGAAGGGAGAATACAAAAATGTCAATCTCCAAAATTCAAAACCAAACTGAATTTGAAGTTTGGCGGTTGTCCGTCCCGTTTCTCCTCCCTCTAGTTGATGCTTACTATTTCAGTCTTTTAAACTAGCTCGTCTGCGCCCTCGCTCTACAAGAGTCTGTTATTTAACATGTTATCTTTCGTCACGCATAAGGACTAGTCGCCACGTTAGTTTTTCGATACACGAACTTCTGCCTTTCTCGTCAGTCTCCCATCCGTTTTTTTTTTATTTTTTTCACCCGTGCGAGAAAACAAACTTTCGGTGCGAACTCGTCAAGCCCCTCACCAAGACCCTTCCTCCCGAGATGAGGGCTCGAACCTAAACACACCTTCTGTTCACCAGCCGAGCAGGTAGGTACTACATGTATATATATATATATATATATATATATATATATATATATATGCTGCGAGCATATACGTTTGTTTTTTTACCCAACATGGTCCTCACTATACGCATGCGTTGAAACAACCCTCCCTCCCCTTCTCTCCACTCTTCCCTTCGTCCCCTGGGAAATTCAGCGATGTCACGTGGGTTTCTCCACTATAGCTCCCTGTCCTGAGCTGAACAACTCGCTGATACGCTTTCGACGTAGTGCTTAGTGCATGCAGTACCGAGGGCCTTCGCACAAAGCGGCGTCAGCCTGTTGTAATCCTGTTTATGCGAACAGGGTTATAAATCATCTGTCCGCAGCTTTTCTCTTGTTTCGACGAGCGAGCGCGTGTTTCCGCCTCGTGTGCCACAGCGCTGTTGTTTCTGTGTGCTTGTAGTTGCTCCGCGTTCTTCCCTAAAAGCAGTCGCGCATAAGTTTTCCCCTTGTTTTGTTTTTTTGTTTGTTTTTGTAGATGTGTTTTGTGCTTTTCTTGGACGAGAATAACATTTGGGAGAAACCATGAGCTCCCCGTGTAAAGATTCTCTTGTTGAAGCGGGTTAAAAAATAAATAAAAGGCAGGGGAAGCGACATGCGACGCGATTGCTGCCGAGTTCAGTTAAGTTTGAGTACCTCAGGGGTATTGTTAACGAAACCAATTTTACGTGGAATTGATGGAGATTGAGCTGGGCTTTGTAATTTGTTCGCACGCCTGTATTCAACCGAGCCAGTAATTAACAAACCCGGCTGTCTCATCTTCGCTTCGAAATACAGAATATTTCCTTTTTATTGTTTGAGGAAGAGTCGTGGTACAATCGCAAAATTTCGGAATGGGTCGAAATTGGCGTTTCGTACGCAAATAAACACAATGTCGCCAACGAAGTGGTAGACGATGAGTGCAAAATGCAAAATAAGGGTTTGATCATGTGGCGAACTCGTGCCCGAAACCGAAACGAAAGGGGTCGTACTCCCTGCACCGGCGACCAAAGCACGACCGACACGAACTAGTACGCGCTAAAAGTGCCTTTATGCGACACGCCGTGCTATAATGTTTCAAAACCAGAACACGCGATAACATACGAGAATAAATTGGAATATTACAGAAGAGAAGCGACCCGTAAAATAAAAAAAATAAGTTAGCGGGGGTTTGGAAGCTCCGTACTTTCGCATGGCAGCCACGCGTGCGCCGCTCACTCGAGGTTCAGGCCTAACCCTTGCGAAAAGTATCAATGAGCGTCAATTGAGTTTCTAATGTACTCTATAAGAATACATTAGACACTTACTTTAAACTCGTTAATTATTATTATTAATAATATTATTTTTTTTTGTAAGGGGGCTGACGCCAAAGCGCCATTCATACTAATCTACCTCAAGCTCGCGCAGGAGGTGTGGTAGCAGAGGGACCTCCCTGCGCCGTTCTAATTCTGTCGGTGGCCATAAAACAAGCCCACACGAGGTGCGGCCAAGCGCGCAGTCAGCGCATGTAGCTCACGTACATGTCGCCGCTCAACTGGCGATGTAGGGGGCCCGTGCTTGAGCGCCGATCAAAGCTGCGCACGCAACCTCCACCTCTCGCCGAAAATGCCACTAACGTTGTCCACGGGTATGGTACACGTCTTGCAATCGGAGCCGTATGTAGGGAGAGTCTGGTCAATGGGAGGAGCGGGCAGAGTCATGGGGGTGTGCACCAGACGCAGAAAGTGGGCTTGACACGCTCTCTTGTCCAGCGAGAAGCCGAAAACAATCCCCTACCGGTGGTAGCGAGAAACAGTTTTAATAAGCGGTAAGCAGTAGTAACTCTTCATGGTTGAAAATAGGCTGCAGGTGATGTTTCGGTTATGATCATGCAAAAAAGATGTAAGAATCGAATGTTCCGTTCGAATTCTGTTTCGCTCGGCCGGAATCTGACCGCTTGGACGGCGGATTACTGGCCCTCGACGCCTCGCGGACGGATCACGTCGATCGTTCTCCTAAAACGTGATTTTGCACGACCGTAATTGAAAAATCACGTGCGTGATTTTCAATCACGGTCGTGCAAAATCACGTGCAGCATATTTTCAGTCACCGAGAGTTACTCCGACGCACTTATTAATTTTGTTTCTCGCGACCACCGCCAGGGTATTACTCGCGGCTTCTGGCTATATAGACGCATTCGAATTTGTGGAGACGCCCTGGAACAGGCCCGCTTTCGACCAATGGCGCCTCCTCATTTGCCTCCTATACTTCCCAATCTATGGCCGGACTCTCTCTATATACGGCTCTGCTTGCAATATCTCACACAAGGAGCGCTATTCTAGCGCACGGTGACGCCAAGACGCACTTGTCGGCCGCCTTGCGACGGTATACTCTCGTCAAACTTCAGCGTGTTTGCCACTCGGGGACGGGTCGGGGGTTCACTGGCGATGACGTCATGAGCAAGCCTTGTCTTCTACGTGGCATTGGTTCATAACTCCTTGGCATGCCTCTCATAGCGAGCGCAATGCTTACTGGGGCTGGACACTTGATCGATTAACCTACCAATTGTTCGATTAATGCTTTAATCGCGAATTAATTCGTTTAACTGGTTAATCGGTTCAATTTTGGCAGAAAAACGATTCAACGCTTTCACTAAAGAGACGTGAATGAGTGCACCTGTAAGAAGACAAACTCTAGGTGAACTCTTGACCTGAAGTAAAGTGTATAGGGGCGATATTTATAACTCCAAACACGCGGAGAAGGTTATACGTGTCCCAGCGACTTCAACGCAGTGCGAGTGGCCGTTTACCGCAGCAGAGACCATTGTGAACAATCCAAGGTGGTTGCTATAGACCGACACGCTGTTTACAAACAAGCCGGCGTTTGCCCACACCAGGTGTCGGCACTGCGCGTGCGCAGAAACCGAATTCGAGAGGAGTGAAGCATCTGCGCATGCGCAGTGCCGTCGACAGCGCCACCGCAGCCGCGTGACGTCAGGGCCGCGTGTTGGTCTATACGGAGCGCAAGTGTCGTCTGCTTGTTGCACAGGGGTTGCGTTGATATCAGAACGCCGAGCTCTTATTGGCTGATTGAAAGCAAAATAGTGGGGAGACCTCGAGGCATCTAGCATTGAGGTCTACCCACTATTGTTTCCATCCAAGCCAATCGGAACTCGGCGTCGTTGTGACGTCACCGCCACCCCTGCACAAGTAGCAGACGACTTCCTCTTCGTATTGCTGGAGAATTTCAACGAATCTTTTTGCCTCGGCGGCTGAAGTAATAATTTGCGAGTTTTCGGTGCGGTTTAAATGTTCTCGGCTGCACTTAAAGGTTGATTTAAATTATTTGTCGTTCATCACATATTCAGCAATTGCAAAAAAAAAAGTGGGATTTTGATTTTTAAAGGACTATTATGCATGGGAATGAACGAAACAGATTAACCGATTAATTTAGTCGATTAATTTGCGGCTATTTATCGGTTTTAAAAGTTTTAATCGACGCCCAGCCTTCAATTGCACTTCACACCACGCATGGCGTTGTTGAGGTTCCGTGCGTTCGCCATTTGGGGCTGGACGAGGAATCTACATCTAGTGACATCATACTCAGGGTTCGCTTCTGTGTGGTAGTATTGTTTTTGTTACTGCAGATATATACTATAAACGCGGGTACTTTCCCGTAACTTCCTTTCTGAAAAAGGAAAAAAAAACACGTCCTCGAGTGTAGTAAAGCAAAAGAAAAAAAAAAGGTTGAGCCTGATTGAATTCTACCTACAACATAACAACAAAACAAAAACATGGAAATTGTCTGGCCGCACCTGGACTTGAAGGTTGTGGATTGGCTTCTTCCCCAGGGCATTTTGAAAAAGAGTAGGTTGTTCGTAACACATCGGACACGTACTGCTGGATTCAGTTTTGTCTCACGCTTTTAGTTCATGGACAGTGTTGCTTCATTTGTCCTGGCAATGTCGAGTCTATGCTTACGTTCGAATTCTCTGCCACTGAAACACGTGGAATGACACCAACGGACAAAGGGATTGGGGCAATGAGACACAAAAAAACAGGAGCAATCTATACTTGATCTTAGACGGTCTCTTCCTACCAGAATATTAATGTCGTTTATTCTCGTCTTCTAAGTAAACACAGAGAGTTTAACCTAATCAGTGCTCTGACTAATATTTGTACTCCTCAGTTAGAGCAACGATATCAATGAGTGCACTTGATCCAGAAGCACACTGAATGCAGATAACTTTTCGAGAGCCACTAGCACTCTTGGATCGTACGTTCGTCTTGACATTTCAATGCACCGAGTTAAACTTATCCGTTGTCTAGTACTTGCATATCCTTTTGACGTGTTATATTTATTCGCCTCGCTTCTCCTTTGCATCGTTTCTGGTCATCCGTTATGCTTAATTAGTGCAATGTAAAAGTCAGCTCTGAAAGTACCACGTCACTAGGTTGCGTCGATTTCCCTTCCCCGTTACCGGGTAAAGACTTGAGCGCCGTGATGTGCTGCCAGTGTACGTGTATGCGCTTGTGTGCCTTCAGCAGTAATCTGACTTACGGTATAACCAAGTACAGTTCCTAGGGCGGGACAGACGCCAAGACTACAAGGGGCAAGCCTGCTTCCCCTGCATGTTCTCTAGTCGGGGACATGGTAAGAGCAAAGTGGAAGCTCCTCTTACCTTTTTTCACTTTAGCAGAGCGAACGCTAGAGAGGAGGTAAGCTCCAATCCAGCGTTCAGCTCTGCTTAAGTGGAACTCTTGACCTATTACCGACTGTAACGACAATCGGCCCGACATCATCACCTCTTAGATAACAAGGACTAGCGCCAGATTGTCTGCGTCACTTATTGGAGGCCAGCGCGAGGCACATATTGGGCAGAAGTACGGCGTCGGCGTTCGCCTTGTACTTTTGTCCTCGCCGATTCAACAGCAGCCCCAGCCTAACACCAGTGTAGCACTCCTATTCAATCTCTGCCCCGCGCTAGCCTTCGGTAGATGACGTATAAAATCCGGCACTGCGGCCTTGTTATGAAGTAGGTGTCGTCACCATCCCGCTCGCTGTTTTAGCGCCCGGTTCCCGTCTCTGCACTACGTTTAAAAGGGACGAAGCTTTGTCGCCTCGTCCGACCAAACCTAACCTGTCAGAAACCTGTTACCGCCATCCCAGAAGAGGACATCCAGCGCCAATTACGGGGCGTCGAGAGCGCGTGACGTGCTGCCCGCCTTTTCTGTGTAACACAAAGAGCTTTCGTATCACCCCCTGATCCACGTAACCCTCCCCAAACCATCAATCGTCGTCGAAAAGAAAAACGAGGCGGCAACGGCCGGTTTCCTCCATTCCAGTAATTGAGCCCTACTCTTAAACTAGAAGCACGGAGGGTTCGAATCTTCCCCGTCCTGAACCCTCCCCTCTCCCCTCTTTCCTCGCTCCAATAACCTTAGTTCAAACAGTATTTAGGGAAAGCTACGTGCCTCTTGGACCAATCAGCAATCTGCCCAGTTTCACGTGACCCGGCTCCCCTCGCGTTCAGAGGAGCAGAAGGGCGCGGTCACGTGGTGCAAAGTGGACGAGCTGATTGGTTCAGCCAGAAGGCCGCTTCCGGTCCATGTCCCCTTTTGGGGAACGAAGGGAAAAACTATGGTGTACGCCGTCTCCACGCTTCCCGTTTCCATGAACACGTAGGGCAGACGTGGTTTTTCTGCGGACCTGTGTGTCCCCCGGGATTCTTTTCGGGACGGTTCAAAGCCGGGACTCTGAACTCCGAGGCTTCGGCAAGACACGCCGGGAGATAAAGAGAGGGAAAGGGTGTGAGGGTGAGGGAGAGAACCCTGCTTCATTTAATTGCAAGTTTTATATGTGTTTCTTTTTTTCCTTTGCACTCTCTCTCATACCTGCCATCGCTCGGAGTTTGCACCCGAGACCCGGAAAGATTTATGGTGGGGAAAAACTGGTTTGGGGTGCTTCCTTTTTGTTTTCCTTTTATTTACTTTGTAAGCTTCGAGCTCGGTTAGTTTTTGGGTTGGATGGAGGTGGAGAGGTCGGGAATCAGGGACGCGTTAGAAGAAGCGTGTAGAGTTCATCGTGGTGTGTTTACAACAAGCTAGAGAGGTTTCTGACGCTTGGCTTTTTTTATTTTGTTTAGCTTTGACCCGGGCAGTGGTGAGTCACACGTTTAAGATTAGATTCGTTAAAGTTTTCGGGGAGAATTTCTAAATTTCCTCCCGTTTTATTAAAATCTGAAAGGCATCATCTCTATTTCCTTTCAGAATCACGAATTTCTGCCCGATGAGGTTCTCATAGGGCTGGGCGTCGATTAAAAATTTTAACCCGATTAATCGCCACCCTTTAATCGATTAATTAATCGATTAATCGGTTGCGTTAATTTTTATAAATAATATATTAAAAAGAATGCAACAACTCGTCTTGCCTTTGAAGACTTATTTTACTCTCTGTTACACGGCGCAAAGGACATTTAGAATTGAGGATACATATAGTTCAACGATTCAAAGACTCACATATTTTTGCTCCAGCTCCGAAGACAAAGAAGTTTGTCCACATTCTCCGACAGGAAGACAAGAAGTCAGAGCTTGGGCGATGCTTTCTTCTTTTTTCAGAGAAAGGAACCTCGATGAGAAGGCGTTGATTGTTGTCTGCGTTTTGGCGGATGGTCCTTGCTGCAGCTACATGGGTGCTTCGCTTGTAGGCGATACTGAAGCGAACTTACGCTTCCACTGTACGAAAACGGCTTTTTGCAGATGATGCAGTGGACTTCCTTCGAGTTAAAAACTTCACCGCTGGAGTTTACTTTAAACCCAAACTTTCCAGCGAGATTGCCTTTCATACTCGTGAACTCGTCCATTTTTACGTGCCGAATACTGGAACAAGTAACCATGGCGTTGTTAGCTTCCCAGCTTGTTTTTCTGCTTGTTTGTCTTGCCTGGGCAGGATGTGTAATAGATCCTCAACACGTGAAGTTTCGCGGTCGCGCGGGGATCAATTGCGGGCCCGGCTTGTTCGTCTGGCCTCGGCAGAACTGTAATGTATATCCTCGAACACGTGACGCTTCGCGAGCGCGAGAATTGAACCTTGCTCATAGCACCTGGCTGGGAACGGACTTCTTTGAGTACCGATTAAAAAACCGATTAACCGGTTAAAAAATTTGATCGCGATTAAAGCCTTAATCGATTAATCGGAAGGTTAATCGATCAATTGCCCAGCCCTAGATTCTCGACGTAAAAATGTTTATATATTCTTTTCAAGATTAATATGCTGTTCGTTGAGCGATCTGTGCATACAGAAATTTAAAATTACATTCAGATAGTATACACAATAAAGTAATACATTTAATTTCATTTAAATCGGTGATACGTATATGTTGGAGCACTTAATTAGCAGTACATGCACATGATGGTTGCAACCAGTAAAAGAGAAAGGAAGAAAAGGTGAGAGAGTAGAAGCGATATTGCCTCTTTCTATAAGGTGAGCGTCGTATTGCGAGGGGCGTCGAGGATGGAGCGACGCGAGCGTCACGATCGCAAGTGGTTTGTGTACGGACGCCACCAAATTCCACCAATGTAAAACGCTAACAGCATAAAAAAAACGCAAAATGCTTTTTTTAATCATTTTATGTTATATGGTTTGCATGCTGCCTAAAATTGTCTGATATTGGTAAGCAAAACTGCGGAATTAAATTCATAAAAAAAGACCTCACTTCATTTCTGACATTCTTCAAGTAGTATTACAGAAGGTCCTGAACCTGGGCGTTTTTGTCACACTGAATGGCAGTTCGCCCTTTAATGTTCACTATCGTCACAGTGGTTCAAGAAGCTGAGGCGAACCCAACGACATGTTCAAGTCTACTTTGTTCACGGTTGCGCACGCGATCTCCTTTGTTCCTGGTCTTACTATGTGTTCCGGTAAACAAAATCCCAAGCGGGTTTTCCTCAAAATGTACGGAGCGCCCCAAAACAGTCTTTAGAAGATACATTTTGCATTCGCGTACACGCGTGTAGCAGTATATGGGAGGTCTCGTTACGGTCGTACCAAGTACAAAGCCCTTAGAGTACTTGGCGAGTGTGTTCGGGGAACGCACGTCAGGGGCGAAACTCCAGCCGCGCAGTAATTTAACGGAGAGCCCCGGGAGTCTGGGGCCGAGAGTATTTGTCACGCGTGGCCGCCATTTGCAGCTCCTGTGCAATGAAGATATGCGCCCTTGGGTGTACTCATGGAGATGGGGGGGGGGGGGGGAGGGCGCTCACAGTTGTTTTTTATGTTTTTCATGGAGAATGAGTTGCTTGGTTGTGTTTGCATTACTTCGCATTTTCGTGCATTTTAAAAAGAATACTTTTGTTAGGCTACGTGTCTATTGATTTTGCGAGTGAAAAAAAAAGAAAAAAAGAAACTGCTGTAAACCGGCGTCGTTTAATGCATTTGGGGAGGGGTCCTCTGCTATAAGACGACAACATAGCGTCCGTGTATGAAAAAGTGAGTTGGGAGGAGAATATTTAGGGGCTTATGTGGACTGAATAGATACGCCGTGGTAGCAAGAAGTAATAAAAAGGCGGCTAAACATTTTGCAACATTTTGAGCTTGTAGTAGATATTTATTTTCTTTGCTGTTGAGCTTGTATCTTGAGCCTTTTTTCAACCTGATTTAAAATCTCGATGTCTCTGAAGTTTAACGTTTGAACGGAGCTTAGATCTCCAGACAAATTGGTCTTTAGAGTCCGAAAAATGTAGCTCTAACAAATTCTTGACAGGACATTTCACGTTTCGAAACCAGCTCGGGTCTCTTCTCCGAAGGTGACTGAAAGCACGCGAAGCAGCAGCAACACCTAACCTCTTCAAAACAAGAAATATTAAAAAAAAGTAAAAATTGAGAAAAAATATTTTTTTAGTTATGGGGACGGTCATCTTTTCAGATTTCTGGTCAGGTCACGGAGGCCATGTGCGTTCACAGAGGGCAAGGCACCAAGGATCCGTTTAGGTGTTCTGGCATATGCTGGAGCTGCTATGACTCCAAAAAGTACGAAGTGTCTAGCGTTACGTCCGACGTAACGCAAGTTACGATCCAGATCTCCGCCTTCCCCAGGTTCACGGGGAGAGAAAGGAGGGCGGGGGGGGGGGGGGGGGAGGGTTAGGTATACGCGTTTCCAGTGCTCCGTCCAGACGTAACGCTAGCCACAGCGAAAAAAGTATTCTTCGGATATTTGGCTCTGTGTCAACCACGTGCGCGTTCGCGAAATCAATGCGTCGGTCTAGGGTATCGCAATGTTCGGCGATGACGCTGCTCTCACTGCAGAAATTCCGCATGTCGTTCTTGTGTTGGCGGATTCGTTCTGGAAAGTTCTTCGTCTTGCCAATGTAGGTTGCAAGGCACTCTGCCTCTGCGTATGGAGTGGTGTAAACAACGCCCTGTACTTTTATTTTAGTAGACAATCTTTGGGTCTTGGCACGAACTTTTTTAGTGTGGATGCGGGCTTGTAGGCCACCAGATTTCCTTCTTTTTCTCAGTACTCATGCGAGCGCACTCGCTTGTCCCCTTTACGCACAGGACGCTGGTGCGCTCGACTCTATGGTGCTGCATTCCTTCTAGTGGCTTTGTTTTGTCTGGCAGACCTTGACGTCGGACGATGCGTTCAATGAAGGTAATATACTTTCTTTCACCTTATGATGTGCCGCAGGAAAGGCTACAGGCTCGAGTCCTTGCTCTGGGGCACATCTCAGTGGCACAAGCTTCGGGCGTTACGGGAATTGGGCATCTGCCAACACTGCGAGCTCGCGCTTCTAGCCTTCGCGGTGGTACAACATAGGCGTGAAACTGAGTATGAGTAGTTCACCTGTTTTAATATGCCACGATCTTTCTTCTTCTTTCATCGGGCTGCGACGAGCAGAGTCGTTTCTACGCAGGAGTGTCGAAACCACTGACGCCTTAGGACTCGTTGGGTGGTTGAGTCAACATCGAGGTAGCGCACGGTTTCGATATTTTGTGATTTGTGAGGAAGCGTCATGTTTTGTGATTCTGTCCGTGAATTAGCAAAGCGGGTAGCTTGCCGCTCTTCAATTGCGCAGCGGAAATCGGCACGTCCTGGCGAACAGGTTGCGAAGCTGATTTATGGACAGTGTAATTTCTGAAACGCAAATTATCTCAAGCAGATAGGTGCGTAACGCGTTACTAGGTAACGAGTCACTTCTACTTAGTTACTTTTTGCGTAACGAGTAGCGCATCTAGTTACTTTTTTTAGAAAAGGAACAAGTAACGTATACTTAGTTACTTGTACGGTCACGTAACGAGTAACGGTATTTCGTTATTTTCGAGGAGTAACATGTACAAACAACGCTTAAAAAGCCTCGTTGTAATGCTAACCTAATTAGTATGGTCTGTTGCAACAAAGGCAGAGGGGGCAGCCCGGAAAACAACTAAACAGTATGGCAGTACAGCAGCGTTTGTCGCCGAACTAGTCGGTCGTAGTCTTCAACTGGGAATGTCCTTCACCAGATAACAAAAAAGTTTCGTTGGTAACCCTTTTAGAATCGCATAGAGGCCGAATATAAACCGGAAGGTGGCTAACGCGGGAAGGCACATAACCTTGTCAACTTCCAATTTTTACGAAGCGAACAACAGTGAGGGGAATCCCAGATTCACCAGCTCTTTTAAAACACAACACTGCCGTTCATTCGAGCGCGGCAGTAGAACGACTCTTCAGCGTTGCCGGAGATGTAATGCTCAGGAAGCGGGGAAACATAACTGACGAAAACTTCGAGAGGCGGCTACTGCTTAAGTGCAACGATTGATGGAGAAGACAAAAATAAACCATGAAACAAAAGCAGTTGTGTATTTGGTCGTCAAAGTAACGAGAAAAGTAACTCCTTACATTTGATGTAAATTAAGTAGCGCGTTCCTTTTGAGAATCGGCAACACGTAACGTGTTTATAGTCGGTGACAGGTCAAGAACGAAGCGGAAGCTCCTCCCACCCCTTCCACTTCAGCGGAGCGAACGGTGGAGAGAAGACGACCTCCCTCCACCACTCATACCTGCTCAAGTGGAAAGGCGGAGGAGCTTCCACTCGTTCTTGACGTGTCACCGACTATAGTTACTTGAGAGAGTAACGAATAACGGTATTGTAGATGATTTTTGGGGTAACGTCTACATGTCTGACCTAAGGTTATCGTCGAGCAATAACGGCAACCAAGCGCCGCCGTTATTGGTTGGTATGGGAACAAAAGCACGTGGACACGTTACTGTGTTAACAAGATGCACAAGGTGCTCAAGAAGCAGACAAGCTTGCTCACCGTACAGTCGCTGACAGCTTTAGAAACACGGGGCGTGACGAATTTCATCGAGCACCATATTATATCGCTTTACTGCCAACGAGATATTGGTAGTGATATTGATATTTGTTTGAGCTCAGTAGAGCCTCGACGCCGCAGAAAGGCAAGTAGCTCATCCCGTGAAGGAGTGCTGGCGCTGCTTCTGATGATGATGAAATGGTATTGCACACATGAATTGCATGGATGATGATGGTTATAGCGATTAGTATTATACAGATAGTGGCAGTAGCTGATAAAAACGCCGAAGGAGGAATCACAAAGTGAGAGGCATAGGCACAATTACCCACGCCCTATGTTGTTTTTTAACCTGCCACTGACTATAGGGTGTTTTCACGTTACGTCAATCCACCATTTTGTTGTTGGATACAAATTTAAGGGCGACAGATGAACCCTTAAGATGCTTGCCTTTGTCGCGCACCGAACAGCTCGTAACAACAAATTTTTAGACATAGTTAGATACAAATTCAAATCTGTTAAATGAATCCTTGAAATACTCGCCTTCGCCTCGCTCCAGTCAGCTCGTGACAAAATGGTGGACACAATGACGTCGGTGAAACCACCCTATAAGTCCTCGTGTACTTAACTATGAAATTTTTAACTTAACGGACAGTTAAATAGAGTATTGTATTTGAGAAGTTTTACGTAGAATACGTTTTTGACAAGAGTATGAGTCCCAGGTCCTTTATAACCACAATTAAGTGCGATTTAGCGTTTTTTTTACCTCGCGCAATTAAGCAGTCGTTTGTGGACATCTAGATGTCTCCGGTTAGTTGTTTTGTCTTAGTTTTAAGCTTAGTTTTGATTTTGCGCTCATCATTGTTTATTTTCTGTACTTTTTTGTTTCCGCACATTGTGCAATTCTATAAGCCGCGCGATGTTCGTGGGCCCAGTAAACAGAACAATAAACAAATTAACAAATACCGTATCCCGAGTAAACCAGTGTTGTACTATGCAAACCTCACATTTATCAGCCCAAACACGATTCGCAAAAAGTAAAAACACTGTACCATTAAGGCAAACCGATGCCCTAGATCACCCCTCTCCCAGCTTCCTTCGCAAAACCGACAGGAAATAACCAAAACCATACGCGAGTCGCGACCGGCGCTAACCTAATGACGTAGCGTAAGGTGACAACGCAAACAGCGGCCAATAAGCGAACCACACAACCAACAAAACCAGACGACACGGCCCCCTCTCCAACCGCGTCACCCATCGTGTCTCCCTCTCTCCCGAACCGCCTAAACCGCTCATTGCGCATTCAGGATTCCCTGTCAAAACAAAGACGACAGCGACCAC
Organism: Ixodes ricinus; assembly: GCA_037355805.1. NCBI lineage: Eukaryota > Metazoa > Arthropoda > Arachnida > Ixodida > Ixodidae > Ixodes > Ixodes ricinus. The sequence continues at coordinate 121,397 of JAZHYW010057426.1, read as the reverse complement.
CACGGACCCCACCTCCACCGCTCTCTTCCTTACGCTTCCCCCCGATAACTCCAAATTTGGGTTAGCCCGGGAGCCAAAATCGTTAGCGTACCACGTGACCCGAATGCCCGAACAGAGAAAGAAACAGGCGCCGAACAAATGGCCACCTCACGCACGTACGGCGAGCAAACCACTGTCGCACGATTGGCCGCTAGGGGGCTGAGGGATGGGTGGGCGCGGTGGGGAGTAATCAAGGTTGCCAGACCGAATTCCTGATTCCGCTCGGTCTGGCGTAATGTCGTCGCGGGGCGGCTGTGCACCGACAACTGTGACGTGCCCCCACCCATGCGCGCTGCCGAGCCGCGAGCAGTAACGAGGTAGTCATTGATTCTAGTGTTCTCCGGGTGACTGCTTATGCCGCAAGCTGGCTCGGTGACAGTGTCAGAGCAGCGGTGCCTGGGCATTTTTGTAGTTGGTCTTGCGCGCCAAGACAAGTTCCTGATTTGATTGGTGGGGACAACGCGACGTCAGGCTCGATTGCCAAATTTATTTGTTTAACCTTCAATCGGGCTACGAAGACTACAATCTGGCTGCGCCATACTGATGCCCCAAACCTTCTACGTCGCTGCGTTTTTCGACGAGATGAACCAACGAGCAGCCGAAGATACACCTGCTCAAAGCCTTCTACAGACCAAAATAATCTGAAACTCTCTAGGGGCGGACGCCACCCAGCGGACAACGCGTGAACTAGCAAAATGGGTAGCGTGCTCCTTTTTAAGAGCGCAGCGGAAATTGGCACGTCCTGGCGATCAAGTTGTGGAGCAAATGAACGGAATTGGACTGCGCAATGTTGGACTTGCCAACAGAGGATTGGAAACTGGAAAACGATGCTTCGCTTTTTAACTGCTCGAGCGAGTGTGCGTGAGTTCAGTTTGACTTGCTATGATAGTATGAAGCTGCTGCTCTGCTATAGAACTAAAAATGGAAGAAAAAAGAAAAGAAAAGAGGAGCCTGAAAACAAATGCCATAGTGAACCGTAGTCAGTTATAGATAGCGTTCAACGTTTTCGAGCCTCATTGCTGTTAAGTTGCAAAATACACTTATTTCGCGGTACAAGAATGCTTCCCACGAAATATTACAATTCTCGAATTCGTTTTGGTGGTTGAAACCTTATCTGTGCCAAGATGCACACATCATGACTGCGCGTGAACTTTTCCTCCGAACCCGCGGGGAGTCAGATATACTGTGATCTGAAATCATCGAATTTCGTAAACCAGGAAATATCTTGAACGCAGAAACTTTCCTGCAGTTTTTATGTTGCAGCAATCTGTAGATGTAGGATCCCTTTGTCCATAAGTAGTATATGTTCATCTTCATTACGCTCTCCGATTTAATAGTTGTGAAAGTTACGCGAGTTTCTTTCTTACGTCAGGCCCTAGAGCCAATGAATAAGCTATAGTATTAGAGTATTGACACTCGATTCCCCGGGGTTATCTTCCGGCGCCGCCATTTTGGTTCCAAGTACAAAGCGGGCGTAATTATTGATACAATAAAAAAGATGACTTTCTTAGCTTTGAATAGTATCAGGATGCTCAGGAGATGTCGCTTCGCTTTGCAGCTGACAGCTTCAACATTATAGTGGACCAAAAACTGTTTCCTGCGATTTCAGAAAAAAGCTTCATCTGACTGGCAACCGTGACTTTAAGCACCAAGCTGGCACGAGTGTCGTTACTCTGAAGAGTGTAACTAATGTAGTGGCTTTTGTCAGGCCCAAAGGAGCGTAGCTCACTTTGTCGCTACTTTAACGAGTCTGAAGAGAACCCGTAAGAAAAGCGAGGCGACTAATAGTTGAGTCGACCTCATTAGGAACTTAAAGGGCGCCAGGATTAGAAGGAGCCCGACGCAGTGCCCGTAGATAAAAAGCATTCTCGCCTACTGATCGATACGGAGCAGGTGCAGACGGCAACGCACTTTATAAGTCCACGCAAGAAATAGCGTTTTCGACGAGGTACGAAACCAGAAGCGCGACGATGCAGCGGCGGCAGCTTGCTGCGACAACCCTTCGGTAACCCCCCCCCCCCCCCCAGTCTTGCCTCGCAACGGTGACCCTAAATCAGTCCAGGAAACAACAACCAAAACACACAACAACGCTAACAGCAATCAAATATAACGTTGAGATCCTTGAAACACCACGGAACCGTCACGGAAGGAACGAATCGATGCTTGGAAACTAGAGAAACCTTTGCGAAGCCCTTCTTTTCACCGCAAAAGAAAGGGCACTATCCTCGAACCGTGACTCAAAAAGGCCGGGGGGGGGGGGGGGTTCGAATTCAACAAAACCTCCTTACTCTCAAAATTTCTTCTTCTTATTTCTTATTCGCTCATTTTTCTTTTGTGAAAATCCGCGCGTCGAGCTTGGGCGCTCCTAGGCATTCAACTTGGCCGCTCTCTCCCGGCACTAAATAATAGTGTCCCAGGTGGTACGTGCGACGTACACGCGTGCCTGTAAACCAAAACTATCAACAACAACAACAAAAACAAAATGGCGGAGTGAAATGCGCGTGATAGAAGAAAGGAAGAGAAGAAGGACAGGGGAGGGTGGGGTTGCAGAGAAAGATGCGATTTCAAAATAGCCTCTCTCGCGGAAGCCCTCCAAAAGTGGTGCGAACGTTCCGCAGGGGTGGCGCTGCGATCGATAAAATGGTCGGGGGTTAATGCGGGAGGCGTACAACAACGGCTCAGCTGTGTCTCGTGCGACACTCAAGTGTTGGGGGGAAGTTAGCGAGAAGTTTCCACGTGCTGAAAGGTTTTTCTGAAAGACGGGGCAAAACCGTTTCGGCACTGTAAGTATACTGCCTCTTCTTCTTCTTTTTTTTTTTTTTTGCGTCCGCCAATGAAAGGTGGGGAGAAGGAGATCTCGTGTCATTTTTTTATGTATATTTTTGGGTTCTGACTAGCATGTCCGTTAAAAGGATAAGATAATCGAATTATTGAAAATACCGCTATTGTAAGATTTACGCATTGTCAGAAACAGCTTTGTTATGAGTTTCTACGTTTTTTATGTTCTCGTCTTGCGTGTATTACTTGATAATGTTAGAAAACTACATGTACTTTGTGTTCTTGACTTTAAGGATGCACCCCATGTCTTATTTGTTGCATATTTCCGTACGACTCTTTTAGTAACCATTGTACATATTATGTATTTCCATGTTTGATACGAAATGTGGTTTAATTAGATGTGGCACGGTGAGAAGCGTAAGCGAGTAACAGAACTTCGTCAGGCAGACCTAATCTGATTTTTGCCAGGCCACCCTGCACATTGTGTTCAAACAAACAAACAAACAAACAAAAAGCATAGGGTGATTTCATCTCAACTCAGGCACGAATTTTGGGTCGAATTTTTAATTTTTGTCGAAAATATACATGTTCTCGGGCAATTCCTATAATAAAAGAAGACGCAAACGGCGTGTTCGTCGGATTTTTTGTTCTCAAGTTATGGACCGTTGAAGCGGCCAAGGTGAAAACTGACGTTTTTCCAGCTTATCGGGGGTGCCATATTTCACTCCATCCCTTTTCCCTACTTTTTTTGCTACATCAATATAACTTTTTGGGAACACTCTCGAGATATGCTTTTTTATGCTGATTAAGCGTCTAAGTCATAAGATCCTTAATGTTTTTTTTTTAAATTTTAATTGTCAAACCGCCTCCTGCGACGATATTTGACGAAGTTCAGCAAGCTGTGCTGTGTGGCCTAATCAACATATTTTTATGATCTTTACATCACCGTAAAGCTCCAATTAAGCTCTTTCTTTTGAGTATAATTTGAATATTTTGTGCTTATTATATAATTTGCAACATGTGCCTGAAAAACGAATATTTCGAAAAACTGGCAAGTTTGCAGTCACTTTTGTAAAAACACCCACCTTTTATTTTTTTTATTTTTTATTCACAGTTAGGTAATATAGTAGTCTATCAGGAACTACCAGCAGAAATTTTAATATATTGTTTGTATGGCCGCTATTAGGACTCGAATCTCATGCTACGAGCATTTTGAACGGGACTTCGCACAGGCGCTCTGCTGAGCAGAATGTTGGCCTATGTAAGGTTTTCGATTTATCGTTAGCAGTTATCTCAATATCCAACCATAAACATTAATAAAATTTGGAGTAGTGCACTTAAAAAAGAAGTCCGTATCAACAAGTGCGGGCACAGCGCTTACTTCCTCCCGATTCAGGGCAATGCAGATCGTTAGAGAATTCCTCGGGGGCCTTTTGCTTTCGGCTTTGAGCTTGAAATACCGAACTTGATATGTAATAGTCATATTTTCTTATGTCAAACCGATATTTAGTGCATATACATATGTACGATTTAGTTTCTGTCGCTTAGAAAGTACGGTTTATTTTGTGCACATACGGACTCTTTCGTAAAATGACGAGCATTTCGTGGCATGTAATAATTCAAATGCGTTAGTCATGTGTTTAGGTTTCATTTCTATTTTCAGTGATTCATGCCGGGTTACTTAGACTTTTCCCTCTTGACTTAAGTTTGTCCGGGAGTCTAGATGTTACGTATCTTCTCCGTCAATACATAGGGCGAAGCTCACACACCTTGGAAATCACCCCAGTGTCAAGTAAATAAATATTGTTAGGGTAAATATTGTTGCTTCACTGGCTTTTACGCTCAGATATTGAGGTAAATACTAACATTAAATAGAAAACCTTACATACGTCAAAATTCTGCTCAGCTGAGCGTCTATGCGAAGTCCTGTTCAAAACTTTCATAGCACGAGATTCGAGTCCTAATAGCGGCCATACAAACAATATATTACAATTTCTGCTGGTAGTTCCTGATAGACTACTATATTACCTAACTGTGAATAAAAAATAAAAGAAATAAAAGGTGGTTGTTTTTACAAAATCGACTTCAAACTTGTTAGCCCCAAATCCGTGCCTGAGTTGAGATGAAACCACCCATACATAATTTGATAGCTGAAGAAATGTGTGTTTCGGGGAAGCAGTCACCTCACGGGCCGCTGACTCCGACGCAGCTAAGAAACTTTAAGAGTAGATTGTAAACTTAAAATATGTTTTCGGAACAGATGCACGGATCGACATTTGAGGTAGTCGAGTCGGAGAGTTTGACTTACGCGAAACGATTCTTGGCATTGAGCTCTTAAGTGTTTTCACAATTTATACTTAAAAAGAAAGCAAGCTGCGGTCAACACTGTTGCTGATATTTAATTCAATTTCCGTTTTGTTAGTGCACAAATAATTTTATTTCAGCCTGACTAGTAAAGGTACACGCTACCGGAGAGCTGAAGAATGCAGCATTTTTGGATATACCAGCTTTATCAGCGTATCTGAGTGAACCAACTTCGACGGTAAGGAACCGATAGAGATTTTGAATTCTTCGTTCACTCGATTAAAACATTTGTCCAAAAGCCATTCCCGGAAAAATAGAAATAAAAGATGTCTCCTAAGATCCCCTTAAGACCATTGTTGTTTTCACAAAATCAATCAGCGAATTCACTGCATTTTAGATAACTTACAGAAAGGTCGAGGGCGCTCAAGGCCTGTCTGTCGTTCAAGCTGGAGTGCCAGTAGTTTTAATACATTAGAGTGTGCAACTAATATAGAACTTCGAGCTATTCAACCGAGGAAGCGCGCCTTCTTTACAATCTACGGCGGGTATGCTCGACGAATGCAGTCTGAAAAGCCGTTCCAACCAAACATGAGGACCGCTCTGCCGTTGCGAGCAGGACATGAGCCTGTGAAGGGTCCCCCTCAACAACATTCGCACCATAGTCGTCTGTAGCTCTTCCTCCCAAAAATGCTGGTGAACGCATTTCATTGTTGTACTTGATGATTTGTTGACATTTCGAGTACGAGGAGCTCGCGGACTTCTGACATTCCCACACTATAGTCTTCTTTCCCTCAATTTCTACTCATATAGACGTCTGCAAGAACGGCCTTTAGGACGCCGCCATCTTGCTACTGGGGCGGGTGGATCGTCTGATAGTTAAGCATTGCTGAGGCCATGAGTACGCCTCAGCAACGCTTGACCATCCAACGATATATCCCCCCCCCCCCCCCAGGAGCGAGAAACCAGCGCCCAAAGGCCGTAATTGCAAACGTCTATAGACTGGTAGCGCGACCGCTGCTCCGCCCCCCCCCCCCTCTTTCCATTCAATGTGTGTCATTTCTCTTCTTTTTTTTTTTTTTTTTACCGCAGATGAACGGATTCAGAAATGCGAAACCTGCGTTAACCCGCGAATCCCCAATTCATCTTTCACCGCCTGAAAAGCGATTACAAGAGCGAGAATGTTTCGTGAAAAAAGAAAGGCGGGGAAAATAGAATTCGACGCTGCGGATGTAGGCGAACCAGAGAGCTCGACTTTCAAAGCACTGCTCGACCTCGGAAATCTGAACGAAATAGCTCGAGCGTTGAACATAAATAAACAAACAAACTTGCAAACAAACAAACAAGGCAAACGACAGGCATTGGTTGAACCCTGCCGTCAGCTGCAGCAAATGTCTCCTTTCTCCGCCTTGGGGGAAAAAGCATCATAAAAATATTGCGGAAACGCTTCTATGACAACTATTTTAAACGTGAGGAGTATTAACAACAACTATATTAGTAATATATAAAAAACGAAATATTGGGTTTATAGGAAAATAAGGAAAAGAAGTAGCAAATAAAAGGGGTAAAGCTGAAATCGGTACAAATTGATTTTTCAGTCACCGCACCGCTTTGAGCTCGTTTTATTTTACCTTTTTTTTTCAACTTTCTCTTTACAGAGGGCATCGTCACAAGCGTGAAATTGTTTTTAGCATTTGTTTTTTCTTTGCGAATCAATAAAGTATCGCAGTTTGGGGCAAAGGGCTGCTGCTTCTAGATACCGATCAATAAGCATCTAAGATTGGGAGTTGGGTTTCAGCGAGAGAAAAAAAGAAATCGGAGGACACAAAAAATAAAAAAGGAGGGTATCGGAAACAATGGCGTATACGTGGAGGCGAAGTATAGCTGACAAGCAAATATTTGAGCCGCGATTCAATTCAGGATGTAGTTTGGAGTTGACGTTTCGTGTGCGGCCTCGATCCACACTGGAGCGGCTATCGGAGGACCTCGCGGGCTTTGCGCTTGTATACTAAGAATGGAATCTTTACTTTTGTTTGTGCGTTTTGTCAGTGATGTTGATGTTCGGAGCTCTTGCCTTGATTGGCGTGGTTGTCGATAGGTCGTGTGTTTTTTTGTTGTGTGTTTTGTTTTCTTTGGACGGCCGGCTTGAGCGGTTTCTTTCAGACATGGCATCCTAGGAGTGTAGAAAAGTAACTACTCTCACTTTTCATTTGGAGAAAGTGTTACGATTAGAAGTGTCCTGCGAAACGGCTCACCACATGTGTTTATCCGGCAATCAGACTTAAAATATAGATTAACAAAATTTCATAAAAGGTTGTGTACTATTTTCTGAGATCCAATAATAGGTGAAGACAATTATGAAATGAATTTATCGGAAGAAAACATCATGAAAAAAAATTAATTAGGTCTAGTAGGAGTTCGATCGGCGACTTCTTTACTGCTCTTTGGTCTCCAGAGGGCATTCGACGAACCAATGAAGATCCTACGCACCTTTCCAAATAATCGCCTTCTGTGGACGGCCATCTTTGTCTAGTGGGCTGTGGAACTCTTTCTGAGCACTAGATATGAGACGCTGCCGCGCATGCTTCCACAGATCAGTGACTCAGCAGTTCTTGTCGTTGCGATAAGCGCTAGAAATGTCCATATAGTCATTGGCAAATTCAAAAACGCAGAGTGTTGCAAGTTGCGGTTATCTTTTTATCGCCTTTCGGCCAATAAGAATGCAGAATTAACCGATACGCGGGCTCCGAATAGCCAATCACGAATCAGTATACACGAACATAAGCCAGATACCCTGCGAATCTTAAACTCTGAGTGAGTATATAGTTCTTCTTCAGACTGTCTTTTTATAGTGACAAAACAACAACGTTCAAATACGTTTATTTATGCTGCTTTAATATCGCTGTCGCAGTGCCGTGACTCAGTTGGTCGCCGGCGTCTATGTTCAGAAATATAAATGGCTGCCGTGAGTGTCGTAGGTATACGCGCTATCTTTTGTCAAAATGCCTCGTACCGCACGCCATTAATGATGCATTTAATTACTTCTGGGATGAGATTGCCGATACCAACCTAATGGTTAAGAAGAAATTAATTCTTTTGCTTCATATTGCGGGGAAAAGAAGGGGACGATGGACGCGCTCTGTCAAAAAGGCTCGTAGAATTAAGTTCATGGTTCCCTGGGTCGCTCTTGGGAACTGTCCAACTGTCACCGTATCTAAATCGTCCTAAATCTCATCAACATTAAATAATAGTACTCTTCATATCCTACCGATACATTAATATACATTCGCGTATTATCCGTGTGCTCTGATGCACGATTTTACACCTTACAATCAACTTGGAATATAGGCGCTCTGCCGCGGTGATGTCGAAACAGAAATTGGCATTTCCAAAGGTCCCTGCTCCAAATAATCATCACATCCTGAAAGGCAGCTCCAACCAGTACACATTTTATGTCCTTTTATTTCTTCCCGGTCAACTCTTTGTACTTACATTATTTTTTTTGAACGTATTTAGGTATAAAAGATTTTGATTTTTTATAATTTTTGCAGTAAATAAATGCAGCCCACCAAATACATAAAAAATACCACAAGAGCTCCCAACGTATGAATAGGAAGTGCGTCCATGCGGGAACAGGAAATTGAGTCTTCCTGCGAGAGAGCTCCGAGAATAAGTATATTAGAGTTCGACTTTTTGGCAACGGAGATTAAGTCCTGAAATTCAGCGAGAGGAGGAACATTACGGCGCGGAAGTTTAATTACGTTTTTCACCCCTAGAACACAATTTTGTGGCATTTTTTGACACCAAGACAAATGTAATTCATACCTTTGCAATAGTGCTTAGAACTAGGCCGAGTTTCCGAAGCTTTAATGAAGCTCAAGCCGAGATACAGGCGAGCTGGCTTAATATACAGAATTCAATTGAAGATTCCTGTTGTCGCGTTTTTGTTTTTTACCCGATCTCCTAGTCATAAAAGCTTTTTTTCTTCTTAATCTTGTCGTATTTCAAGATTTCATAAACATTCTGTTACATTGGGAAGTGCGCCTGTTTTTCTATCAGATGGGATTTCGATACTCAGTAGACCCGTTTCAAAAGTGTGCGCCATCTAATAACTGCGGCTATACCTGAGTCCGTGTATTCCGCACGAGGGCGACGTCAACGTTCTGCGAAGACTCGGGGTCCAATCACACGCTCTTTTACCTCAAAAATGGCTACGGCCAGTGTTGCTCGATGGGGTGTTAAAAGGGTCTTTAATAGAACCGATTTTAACGACTTGAGTGAAAGTTCGCGAGAGACATTTATATGTAAACCATGAAGCCGTATAGACGAGCGCAGTCGGAGGGTTTGTTTGCCACACAGCGTTAGTTTTCGCACGAGTTCAAATTTCGTCCGCATATCGTTGCCCTGACACCGCATGACGTCCTCCTTTCTCTTCACTGCAGCGTTTACGCCTTCTAAACATTAACTCAAGAAGTATCATCAACAAAACTGCGGAACTTGATAGCATTATGCTATGTCACGACCCTCCCGTGACAGTTTGAGCCGAAACCTGACTTAACGACGAGATATGCGACACAGATATAGTTTCTGGCCCCTACAATACATATAGAAGTCATTTAAAAAAATTATCTGCTGTGTTGTTCGATCACTTACGTGATTATGAAAGCCTGTGTCTACGAATATGATTACAATGGAAAATCAATAATCTTGTTCGCGGTGTACCGTTCGCCCTCTTCAAACATTGAATTTTTTGTCTAAACTGCATGATCATTCGCTCAAGTACTCTAAAAGCTGCATAATAATTGCCGGTGACTTTAATTTACCTTGCATAGACTGGCATAAAGCGTCATCCATTTCACCATGTGACCAAATCGTCTTCGACATTATGTTTTCTTGCGATCTTGATCTTGATTCTGGACCTTGTCTTTCATAGTAGATCACTTTCTGATGTGCATGTAACAGTTGAAGACGGATTGTTCGATCATAAACTTCCCCTTTTCATATGCCATCTTGGCAACTCGAGATGCGCCTGCTGCCCAGAAACGAAAAACTGTTGAAGACTTTTCAAGGGCTGATGATGAATTTGTTCTTGATTACCTTGAGTTAGCACTTGATTCATTTTCTGTGAATGATGTTGATTCTTTGTGGAACAACTTTAAAACTATTCGTCATTTTTTCTTCAAAAGTTTATCTCAAATAGAACAAAGAACGTACACCGTAAGAACCCCTGGATCACCAGCGACGTAGTTCATCTTGTATGGGAAATAAAACGTAATGGAAAGCGTTGGTGTAACAGTTCCACTATTCGACATTTAAAGCAAACACTTGCGGCGAAAATTCGCGCAAATAAAATGTGTTGTTATTCTAACCCGCTTACACGGTTCCTTAAGACTGACCCGGCAAACTTTTGGTGCCATCTCGCTACAAATGAACTGAAAACCGTCGATTCTGCTAAAATTGGTGAAACCGTAAGTCGCGACAAGCAGAAAATTGCCACTGAATTTAATCTGTTCTTTCAATCTGTATTTTCACATCCCAGCCCGCGACAAACTTCCGTCGATAATTGAACCGAGATTAGTCCACAGTTCATAACATTTGAAGGCATTATTTTCATGTTGCTTAATCTGAAGCCGAAATCATCTTGTGGTCCTGATAACATTACAATGCCTTCCTTCGTCGTAACGCTGAATCACTTGCTAGGTTTCTAGTTGTCATTTTGATGTGGTTTTGTTCCCTCAGATTGGCCTCTTGCACGGGTTGTACCTCTTTTTTTGAAAAAAAAGGAGATTCTTCACTGTTAACTAATTACCGTCCCATATCGCTCACCAGCACATCATGTAGGCTCTTAGAACATATCATTTTTTAATTACATGACTCAATTCTTAGACAAGCATGACATCATCTCGGCTTTTCAGCGTGGCTTCCGTGAAGACCTTTCCACTACCACACAACTTATTTCTACTGTTTTTTTCTGTTTGCTTTAATAGTCGATGAACCCTGCCGAGTCGACGTAATCTTTCTCGACTTGAGCAAAGCATTTGATAGGTCTCTTATTCCGGTCTCTTACTCAAACTGAACGAACTGGGCTTTCCCAGTACGGTTGTAAAATGAATTTCCTCATATCTAGAAACGCGCAAACAATTTGTCGATGCAGGCGGTCATCATTCAAATCCCCTTTCTGTAAATTCTGGTGTCCCGCAAGGAAGTGTCCTAGGTCCGCTACTTTTCTCAATTTATATTAATGATTTAACCTCATGCATCGACGAGAGCGTTAGTATTCGTTATATTTGCATGATGACTGCTTACTGTTCAAGGGATTTGACTCTATTAGCGACACAGGTTGTGCTGAGTGAGAGTCTCAATGCAATTTTTAACTGGTGCGAATCTCTGGGGAATGAAACATGAATCAAGACAAATCTGTGTTTATGTGTATCACCAACAAAAACTGCTGTCATGTGTTTGATTATTATATTGGCAATACAATCATTTCTCAAACAGGCAGTTTTAAGTATCTTGGTGTTACGATTACTAACAACCTCTCTTAATCCTCACACATTGAACGAATCTGTGCATCTGCAGGTCGTAAACTAGGCCTAGTGAGGCACAAGCTTAAATACGTACTCTCTCATGTCAAACTTCTGGCCTATATAACACACTAATAACGTCTCGGTTGGTGTACGCTTGCACTGTGTGGGATCCTTTTACGAACAAAGACGTTAACAGGCTTGAGCAAGTCCAGAGACAAGTAGTTCGTTTTCCTATATAATCGTTATCGCCGGCATGACTTTCCTACCCAATTAATTAGAACTAACAACATCATTCCTCTAGAACCCCGCAGAAAGCTAGCTAGATTAAAATTCAAATTTCAGCTTTGGTATCACAGACTTCGCCTTGACTCTTCATCCTACATTCAGCCATCATTTCCTAGGCAGACTAGACATGACCATACACAAAAAATGACTCCCATATTCGCTCGCATAAATGCTTTTAAATACTCATTTTCCCCAGAAGTGTAACAGATTGGAGCTCCTTGCCTCCCATATTTTTACTTCGGACAATGTTCTACGATCGATTGAACATATTTTTGAAGTGTAATTTGTGCTTTATGTGGTTTATGTGTTTTAATCGCCCCTCGTTTTCTTTTGGTGTATACATTCTGGGTATCATGTGAAGAGAAACCGCATCCACTCCTGCTTGGGCGGGAGTACTGGCCTGCAGCATCTTGTAAATAAAAAAATAAAAAAATTCAACTGACGCTTTTTTTTTTTGCGATCACGGCTAAATTGTTTCTCTGCTCCGTTTATTTGGACACTCATTCCTTCTCACTCTCTTCCCCTCTCGTGGAACATCAAAAGTAAACTATATGTAAAACTGATTTTGAACTTCGGCGCCGGTTCTCCGGGGTTTTAATAAAGGCGGCCGAAACTCTCCTCTGTTCCGGAGTATAAATGATGTTCGGCGAGGTCAACGCGGTGAAAATCCCAGGACGCCCATTATCGGAGGCGCCTCGCGAAAGCCCCGGAACGCAGGCGCGGTCGTGTCGGTGGACTTACCAGAACTCTGGTCTGGCTAGTTTAAGTATGTGTTTGGAGCGCAAGAACTTTGCTCCGCGCCATCGTTTCTTTTCTATTTTTTTCTTAAACTTCCGCAAACCAGCACATATTGGTCAACGACAGAGGCGTCCTTTAGTGTGCTGCTAATGAAGAGGCTACTTAAACATCTGTAACACCATTTCTGTCGTTGCCTGGTGAGTACGAGAAATCAGTATGTGGATTATGACTCCCGCGGATACACAAGACCCGTATTGTACGACCAGTTAAAGTATCTGGTAGACGCCATTATTATTACTGTTTTTAAGTTCCGCAAACTAGCACATATTAGTCAGCGACAGACGCATGCTTTAGTATACTGAAGATGAAGCGGCTACTTATGAATCTACGACGTCATGTCCGTCGTCGGCTAATGAGTATGAGAAGTCAGTACATATAGGAATGATGACTCCCGCGGACTATCCAGAACCATACGTACTCGGACTAGCAATGCTAGACGTGCTAGAACTCTGCACGGTGCCACATTTTTCTTCAAATGTCGGAAACCCGCACTTATTGGTCAGCGACAAAGACACGCTCTATCCAGACTTGTATTGACGGGCTATATAATGATATATGACGTCATACCTGTCGTTGCCCTATAGGAAATGAGAATCCAGCTTGTTGATAGTGACTCCGGTAGACTTGCGAGACTCGTACACTCTGGCTACCTAAAGATCGTGGCTAGTAAAAGCTTGCCGGTTTCGAGCTCGAGCTCTGCTCTGGCCCTTCTTTTTTCTTTTTTTGTCCTAACTTTTGTTACACAGTTCTACAGAAACATCGTATTGCGTTAGTATACCTCTGTAAAGAGGAGACCCTAATAAGAAGAAAAAACTGTGAGCGAGCGTTACTTTCAAAGGACTATGTATAATGGATGAAATGCATTATAGGCAGTTGTTGAGTCAATTTGGTGCGTCACGTGAGGTATATTTTTGCCGCTAAGTTTAGCGAGAAAACTGAACGTATGTATCGGTCACGTGAAGTCGATTTCCCCGCTAAATATAGCGAAGAAGCTGGATTGGTGTCTCGATCGAAAGACAATAATTTTCCCGCTAAATTTAGCGGGTAACTGAATTGGTGTATAGGTCATGTGACGTCAAGTTTCCCGCAAAATTGTAGTGGACAATCCATGGGCGGACAATATTCTGAGATTGAGGGGTTCCGTTGAAAAGCATTTCATGCTTTGATATTTGACGTCTTATTGTAGAATGACGCAAAGACAAAGATAACCTTGCATACTTGCACGAGCTTCCAGTAAACAATGAGTGCTAGTTGCGTCTTAATCACATTTAGATTCTTCCCCCCCCCCCTCCCTTCCCTCTCTCTGAGATAGCACGGCTCTGGAATCCAGAAGACAATGGAACAGCGGCGGCGTCCGATTTCAGTCAAACGAAGCCACACTAACCGAAATCCAACACGGGCGCCCACTTCGGGAGGGCAACTATCATTAGCGGGGAAAAACCTTCCCCCTCCTTCTTCCCCAAAACTCCTTCCCCTATACCTTTATTCCCATCAGTTGTCACAGTACCCTCTCCCCCAGACTCCATTTCCAAACCCCCGTTTCCACGCAACCTTTTTTTTTTACTCCCTACCTTTCGCTCCCTAGCCGTTCCCTTTCCCTAATTTTTTTTCACTCTCGAACCCATCGCTTGCCCAAACCTCTTTCCCTATTTTGTCTCTGTCAGACTGCATCCTTTCCCCAGAACGTCCTCTCCTCCTCTCTCTCTCCCCGGGACTCCCGCTCGGGTATGAGACGGCGCTTCTGCTGCACGCAAAAAAGCATCACACCAGGAACGCAAAACGCCACGTCTCGGGAACCCCTGGGCGTGGTTCAAACCGCCCGTCGACGGCTGTCTAGCCGCGGTGGCAGCGTCCGTCCAACGCATCGGAGTTTGAACCCTCGCCCCTTCCCCTCTTGATTCGCAAAGCACCCCTCTATAACCTGATGAGTACCTTGGCGTGGAAAAGAGGGGAGGGGGTGCTACCGGTATAACGAAGCGAGCTTATACTCCACTCACCGAAAAAACTGCCAGTGCAGTGGAAGCCCTGCGTTCGCCGGGCCAATCAAAGGCTTGCCTTTAATCACGTGACCAAGCCATCCGCGCCTGGGCATGGGTGGGGAGCGTGATCACGTGGCGAAAGATGCAAAGTACGACGGGTCTAACGAACACGTAGCTTCCAGCGGGCTGTCAGCTTGGGAGAGAAGGTTGTATAGGGCCCGAGCAGTCGGTCTTCCTCCGCCACGGCCGATGTCACGTGATGGGGGGAACGTGGCGGGGTGAGCATGTCGTTAGGAGAATCGCGGTGTTGGTGTTCGAAGAAATAACAAAAAAAAAAATTAGGGGGAAACTGGACGGTAGTCGTCGGGACGGGGTTAGAACTCCTGTTCGAGGGTGAGGCCGAGGGCGGGGACGAGGGTGTTACGCTTGGCTGGACGAAAAATGCGGGGCATTATGGAGAAGCGCGTTGGTTGTTTCGACGGCGACCGCGCGGCCTCGACGGCCCGCTCTGGGGAATAGACGTTGGCCCTTGCGGTTTAAGGTTCGGCAAGAATTGGCCCTGACTTTGACTGTGACTCGAAGCCGCTTTGAACTCCCAAGAAACACTTGCTTGAGTGTATAAAGAGGACACACGCGTCGGGAAAAAAAATATTCGCAGAAAATAATTAATAAGTTAGCCACTAAACTTTGTTTTAGCATACGTCCAGACGCAGACGATCCTACGAGGTAACAGCAAGTTTTCGTAGAGCGTCCTCGCACCTCTAATACGCTCTCCAAAACGAAAGACGCCTCTACTGCGCACGCGTGGCGCTAGCCCTGCCTGCAGAGTGCTGGGTAACGGAGCGGGTCGCAGAGAACGTTGCAGGACAGCGGAAGCCATCTACGAAAACTCCCCGATGGGACGAATGAAGCAGCGTCAAACGCGCAAGTCCCTACGCCTTTTGTGTTAATGATTGGTTCACTGACGATAGAACAGGTACAAAAACACGACGGACTCCATGATGGTGAGCTTTTTACGCTCTCTGATTGGCCCCATCCGCTCGTAGCGTCAAGTGCGTCTGGAGTTAAGGTGAAACCAATTACAGGCACATTTGGAGTGACGAGCGAAACCGAAACTAACTTCCGGGTCAAGACGGTCACCTCGGGGTACAAGCTAGTTTCGTTTTCGCCGCTAACTCGAAATATGTTTCGGAGGCGTGCATGTAGCACCTTTTTTGCTTGTGGGTTTGTTGCTGGCGGGAGGTCTATTTTGTGACATACGTCTCTTCTCGAGGCCTTTAAAATAATTTTTTGTTTAAAGGTTTAATGTTTTTTTGTTGTTGTTAATTTTACTGCAAATAGCTTAATTTTTTTTTAAGTTAACGTGTGCAATCTAATGAGAGAGCACTAAAACGCATGCTTTGTTTACCTTGTCGTAGCTTCGCTTCCGCAAGGGCAATCTCAACACAAAAAAAAAGTGGAATTTTTTTTTTATTCGACGGCCTAATTAAATTTTTTTTTCAGGCTTGAAACGGACGTGTTGTACAAACGCAAATGGCAAATACCTAGGGAAAATATTTTTGTGAGGTCGCTTGGCTGCCGCCTCCTTTTGCCCATCTTCCGGATAAACTATACTTATCGAAATAAAAACACGTTTATTTACCGCTTGTTTGAATAGCTACAGTTTCGCATCACTTTCTATTTAATATAGCTTTTTGGGTGAAAAAGGCCCACACTCTTTGCGGAGAAAAACATTTCAAGATTTCGTGGCCAAGAAAGCGCACCATCTATTCACGTGTTGCTAGCTTGAACTAAAATAACATATGGTTTGAATCGTTACTAACACAATCTTCAAAGATAAATTTGAACGAATCTATGTGACACTCATCATTCAATATAGAAATACTTCGGAATCGAGTTTTCTACAAATTCTAACTGTTTACCGACCGCTGAATTTGCCCAGCTTTAATTTATTTACAGCTGCAGCTTGCCACGTGAAGAGTGAATGTCAAACTTGAATTGTATAAATCTGCAGGCTCATATACCGAGCAATGCAACCTTGGTGATGATATTTGCGCGAGCACCGATGTGTTACAATCTCTAAAATCAAGTAAACCCCAGATATGTTTCGAAAATATGGCCAAAATTGATGTTTCGTGCAAGCCAGTCATCTTGCTTGTCTCCCTAAGTCCGAGACGCCTGCTGCTACATGCTTGATTTTATGCAAAAATCGTGGGGTTGATGACATATCATCACACGCAAATGATCACGAACTTCACTTTTAAGTCGAAAACTATTTAAGCTTCAGGTGCGTAAACTGAATCTCAATCAAAATAAGCTGCGAAATGTTGCACAAAAAAAATGTCACTCTACAAAATTATCGCAGATCTAAAAGAAGAGAACTAGTTGTGTACTACGCGTCTCATTTGTATTTTTTTTTCGAAACGAAGACAAAAAGTGCGTTACGGTCCCTTAATCAGCATTTCTTCCGCGAGCTCACAGACGAGTAACATGAACAGAGTATATCGCTAAAGTCTTTCCACAACGTTGTTCCCCCTTCTCGATAATGATCATAATCATCATCATGAAAATCGTTTGTTGGCGGACCCAGAAAGAAAACTATTCTGCGGCAGCTCATTGTTTTTTGTTTGTTTTTTCGCATGATGGCCCGCGGTGTTTTGTTAGGTAGGCTAAATCGCCCTCCATCATCGTTTAGCGCAATAGCGTCTGCCAAAGATGAGAAAACAAAAAAAGAGAAGCTTGCAATAATGGTTTCCCGCACGACTAATTCCCAGATAGCATGATATTGTGTTTTGTTGTTGCCAACCGAAGAGCAAAAATAGGAATTTTGACGTGATTCCCTTTATTTATGAAAACTCCGTCAAGCAAATATCATAACAAAAAAAATGTCTGTTCATTAGGTTTAATCTTCTAAGTCCAAATCGCTCGATTAAGCGTAAAGCAGAGGAATACACCACATTCGTAATGTGGTTACCTGTTTTATGACGAAGAATTAATATATGGCCGGCATTTTAAGTAGAATATGTCATGAAAAGTTGTGACGAGAATATATGATAACACGGGCAGTGTTGGCGTTAAAACGTCAGTAGTAACGACGTTACTAGTAACTCGTTACTCTTTTCTGCAACGTAGTAACATACTCGTTACTTTTGCAAAACAGTAGCGGATAACTCGAAGTAACGTACGTACGTACGTTATCTATTTCGGTTAACGGGCAACATAGTGATGATACTCATTAACTTTCCTTCACCAAACACAAAAAAATAGCTCCATTTTTTTTTTACTTTTTAGCTTTTATGTTATAGATTCTTGCACTGATACTCAGATACGTTAAAAAAATTTCCTTTTTTTTTCTTCACGGAGGCACTCCCGCTTACGAGAACCCCAAACGCCCACGCCCTTTATCCCCGTGTCGAAAAACACTGTCGCCGTCGATGGCGGTACAGCAATTTGCAGTAACGCAAAGGTAACGTGTGTTACCTTTTATCGGTAACCGTAACGCCTACCTCGTTACGGTGATCCTTTTTATTTTCACGTTGACGAGTAGCGTTACGTGCAGATAAAAGGATGGCGTTACCGTAACGCCTTCCGTTCTAGTAACGCCCACAACACTGAAAAGGGGTTACTGCTACAAAGCTTTAAATGTAGCAGACGAGACTTTTCCGCTAAAATTAGCGGGCAAATAAAGGCACGATGCCGCGCGTGGCGTGGCGGAGTTGGCAACGCACATGGCCGCCACGCCGGTTCCGTTCGTGTTTTACTTATTTTGATATTCTTAGTTTGGGCCCCAACGTAACGCTGTAGCGGTGCATTCAATGAGTCAATTATAGTAAAACGTTATTGATGTCGAAATGTTGACTTCCTACGTGAGAAAAAGGTGCTTTTCTTAATTATTTTTACATATTTTTTGTTGCTAAATAATATTTTTTTTTAAGTTTTAGAATTTGGAGTGCTTTAAGTAAGCCACTGCCCCGCACATACCGGTTTATGAATGATTTGAGGTCGCCCCAGATAAAATATACGACGGTGAAGTATGTTCCAGGAGTTCCTTCGCTGAGTTCGAAGAAGCGCACATAATCATCGTAGAGCTTTCGTTTCGTCCGGAAATAATACACACGAGGAACCATCTCATTTGCAACGAAAGCGGCGGAAGTTATACTGCGACGATACTTAGGATAATGGCGTACGTATACGTACGAGTGAACTTACTCGTGTGTTTGCCCCGGCACTAAATTATGCACAGAACAATTAGCAGGATAAAATATTTATTTTTCCAATCGTATGCGCACAAAAAAAAAAAAAACGGAATAATGGCAGTGTGTGGAAATGGATGGTTCGAAATAACCATTGATAAAAACAAAAACAAATCTTTACTACCGCTTAACGATAAATAGGAAACGTGTCTAAAGTCACGTAGTCTCCAATGCACAAATATGAATTAGTTGAAACATATCGGTTGGCGGGGAATTAACGTCAATAAATTCTTCCCATAATAAATTCTTTGCGTAGAAACAAGGCGTAAGCATCACTACACTGAACTACAAGAAAGAACTAAATTCCATAAAACTATGCGTGACTTCACACGCGTAAATTTAAATAAATAAATAAAATCTGCAAAAAACAAATTAGGCCAAAATAAAAGGAAAATACAATATAGAATAATTTCATAATTATCAAAAATAAAATACCATCAACTGCAATTATGTACTACCCACAAAGCTATTCAGTCTTAAGTTTTTTTTAATAAAAATGAGACGATTTGTGTCATTTCAAACGTATGGGCAGAGCAAAAGTCGTCTGCTTTTTGCGCAGGAGTGGCAGTGACGTCAGAACGACGCCGAGCTCTGATTGGCTTCGATTGAAAGGATAGGGGCACAGGCGAAAATCAGTCCACTTCCAGCTGGATTATGGAACTGGAAATGAGGCGGTCCAGCTGGATTCCAGCTGAACCCAGCTGGACCCAGCTGGAATCCATGCAGCTGGACCGCCTCATTTCCAGTTCCATAATCCAGTTGGAGGATGGACTGATTTTCGCCTGGGGTAGACCTCAATGCTTGATGCCTTGAGGTCCACCCACTTATTTTTTCTCGATCAACCAATAAGAGGTCGCCGTTCTGACATCATCGTAACTCGTATGCAGGAAGCAGATGTACTTGCGCCTCGCATTCGCATCAGGCGACGTCATTGTCATCATGCGACGCAACACAGCACAGGTAAAGTGAGGCGATCCAATAGCCGCTACAGCTCCGCATGTTATTCATATTTCGTACAGATATACGCGAACTTGGCCGTATATATTTGGGTGATTTGAAAAGTACATATTTATCACTCTTTCCCAACTCGCACACCCGCATCACAAACATGGGTCATGTATGTATGTATAGTATATATACCAATATGCATGTATATATATATATGTATATATATACCTATATACGTATATATTCCGGATTTCCGGCGTTTTTTGTTTTTGATTTCGGGGCTGATTTTTTGGGGACCATTTCGTTTTCACGGATATTCTGCTTTTCGGAGTCAATTTCTGGAGTGGAGCAAAAAATCGGTGTTTATCGGAGTTTATATAGAGAAAAAAAATCAATATGACCCATAAATGGGATTTCCCATCTTCAGGGGGAAAACGCTCGTATGAGGCGAATACTCAATAAACGTCTCAATACCAATTTAAAAAAAAAAAAAAAAAAGCTGCACGTTGCACAGTTTACTATAGACTATATTTCGGGTTTAACACAAAATAAAACTCCAGATTAAAAAAGAAAGTATTGACAGTGACTTTTATGCCCCAAAGTACTATAATGCATGTAATGCGGTATTCAATTAGCGATCGTTTAAATTTGTTCAAAAGACTATAAACAGTCGTTTCGGGGAAAGAAGAAGCTATATTTATTTTGTTTTTTTAGTAATTTTACCGCTAAATTTAGCGGGAAAACTCAGTCGCTATAAGCGTAAGGTGACATCAATTCTCCCGCTAAATCTAGCTGAAAGCCAGATTGCTGTATAGGTCATGCCATGTCAGGTCACTTGACATCAATTTCGCCGCCAAATTGAGGGGGGGGGAGGGGGGAATAAAGTTTTTCTTTCAGTTTTCCCGGACTTCGATAAAAATCCGCGTCGGCGGTTAATGTTCGGGATTTATGGGTATTTAGCGAAAATACGGAACAAGCCTATACTTTGTTCCACATTTAAGCCGGTCCGAAGACAAGGCTGCGACCCGGTGAAGTCATTCAAGCAGCGCCTAACCTGCATCGTCAGGACGCTCTTTTTTTAATTTCTTTATATTGAATTTAATATTACCGGTTAAACCAGTCAGTCACAACACCCACACACACACAAAAAAAAGAACGCATAATTAGGGCGCATTTTACGCGCGCGATTGGTTACATCGCCGATGAGAAACGAACTAACACGATGAGAGCCGCGACTTCACCCGAGCAACGCGGGGCCACAGTCCGCGACTCGGAGCGTTTTTGGTCAACGCTCGACTGGCGTGCGTAGGTGACATTTAGTCTCCAACTACCGGTCTTTTCCCAAATGCGCTATTGGCCGCCCACTTGTGTTCCCGTGCGTACCTTTAATAAACGGTAAACTCGTCGACGACGGCGCCCGGCGAGAGAGAGAACGCCGGACGCTTAATCGTTCGTGACACGGAACCATCTCTAAACGTTCTGTCGGACGATTCGGCCGACTTTACGCGAAACCGCGGGGGGGGGGGGGGGGGGGTAAATTCTAACGAATGACGATGAAATTACGGCTTCCTCGTGCGTGAATGTAATATTTGAGCACCCCTTATATATCGCGAAAGGCAGAATACGTTTGGACGACGCGAATTAGAGTGGTCGAACCTTGTGATGTGTCCAACTGGCTTGAAACCTATCTGTATGATAATGATAGCGTCATTTTGATATGATTAGGCGAGGTATGAGCTCGCGAAATGTGCAGTATAAGGGAACACAATGTAAAGCAACGTTTGAAGCAACAGAAACTGTTTTCGCTGCCTTTTATACCATGCGTGTTTTTTTTTGTTTTTTTACTGTAATGTTGCGTAAATTTTGCATCGAAAACTACTGTGTTTTGAGGAAGACAAACCAGGCTGGCAACCCATGTTATCTCATATAGAGAAAGAGAGAGATAGAGAAAGAAGGCGCTATAATTGATGTTGTTGGTATAGATTATTGCACCTTAATCTTAGCGCATGCAACGGAGCAGTAAACACGAGCAGAAACTGTGTGTAAAAAAAATATATATGTATATATATATATATATATATATATATATATATATATATATATATATATGTATGGAAGAGAGACAAGTATTAGGGCAATAAAAGCCGCAGGTCACCTGTGAGTGTCACGTGACACTGGGGACGAACGCAATGACGTGTCAACTGCGTAGTCACGTGGTGCGTTCACAGCTCCCGATTGGCTGGGACGACTCGCCGTACGATTAGTAGTAGGAAACATGTTTATTCGCCAAAGACAGAGAAGAGAGAGGAAGAGGATGGCGGTTGGTGACTTATACTCGTGTTCGCCTCGAGATGCATGGTTAAAAACAAAAGTCCGGCTCTTTGCGGAACGTTGCCTATTAACTCCTTTATATATCGAATTAAGATACCTGCAGGTGTATCCTACATTAGTTTTATGTCGTTCTATAGAGGCCTATACCTTTCAATCGCCAGAAGAATCGTATCTTACTTCGATAACCAAATATATTGGGTGTGTCAAATAGCGGCCAGGCTCTTTAAATCAGACCGCCAAATTCGGTTTCATAATCTATCGCGCTACGATTTTGTGCAGCGTTGCCCACAGGTGGTGCATTTTTTCTATAAAATTTGCAAAGAGCGAACTTATCCTGAGGAAAAAGTAAAGAAAGAAAAAGGCTTAACTCCTATGGAAACCCAGCGAAGCCACCGGTCTTCAATCAATAGGGCGCCCTATTGTTTGAAGACCGGTGACTTCGCTGAGTTTCCACAGGAGTTAAGCCTTTTTTTTTTTACATTTTTTCTCGGGTAAGTTCGCTCTTTGCAAATTTTATAGAAAGAATGCACCACCTGTGGGCAACGCTGCACAAAATCGTAGCGCGATAGGTTAAGAAACCGAATTTTGCGGTCGATTTAAAGAGCCTGGCAGCTATACTTGAGACACGCGGTAGTAAGAACTACTTCGCGCTGTGCCATTAATATTGCGTAAGACTTCCTCTTCATATTTTTCTGGTGTGACACAACGAGTATAGAGGTCTTAGAGCTCTTGGCACAGACACTGAGGACATAAATGTGATCATTTACGTATACGTCCAGTTTTGCCTCGTAGACAAAGTCTAAGAGGCTTTTCGGGAGCTCGTGTTATTTATTTTGGGGTGTCTCGCAGCGACATCTACAGTTCATCGTAAGGGAGCATATTAGCAGTCGCACTCACATATCCGTGTATTTCTGGCACTTCACGGTAAATGGGAATGTACGAACTTACCCACTTCTGTTGCACCCTGTCGCAGAAACCACTTAAGGAACTCAGCGTCGATTCTGCTTCTTCCATCCGATGCCCCCATTCTTCCTAACAAATTTCAGAAAGACTGTCTTGTCTGTTTTTCTTCAATATCCCTCTTTCCTTATCGTAAACTAACACCTCCTTTTCTGCCTATTTCCCTAGCTGCTTTCTTACGCTGTGTCATGGCAAACCCCTAAATCTAACGTGAGCTATTGCAACTCACACAGCAGCCAAGGTTCATCGAACCATTCGCTCTCAAAACTTCACACCGTCGCCCCCTCTACAACAACCGAACTTAACGTCGTACTTCCGCCTTCAAAGCCGCTGCTTGTTCAGGCGCCGTTTCGGCGTTTAGGAGAACGCGAACGAGGCGCAGAGCCTAATTGCGTTAGCTACCGGTAGGGGGCAGCACGGCCAGCCGTTTTGAAGCGACAGGCTCCGCTCTAGGACCGATTAGATTAAAGGTTCTTGCGGACACTGGCGCGCACCGGGTGCATAGAAAGGAGATGGTAATGACCGCTGAGAACAGCTGGCCGCCATGTTCCTCCACCCTCCTTCCCGCTTTCCTTATTTCTCTCCGTCCTCTCAGAAGTTGTCTGTACTCTCGCTGTTATATACAGACACTCCTAGGTAAAAAAAAGAAATATAAATAAAATAAGAAAAACGGCGACTGAATAAAGAAGAAAAAAGAAACGCGGAAGACGGGTGTGCCATAACGCTGCGGTTGCCATTAGTGGTACACTATGAATGGCGTCGGATTTGAGGAGGGGACTTCCGCAACTTTTAATATCGAAAGAATGCCGAGCTTTTTTTTCATTTTTTTTTATTTGCGTGCAAAGAGTGAACGTTGTTAATGGGATGCAGCGGTTAGTGCATTCAAGCGGTTGATGAGACCACTTAAGGGATAGCGCAGCAGGTTGGACGGCGTGTTTTCTTGCGTATACGGTTGTTTGTTTTACTTTTTTTTATCCTGGTGTTAAATTTAGCTTGACTCTTCGTTTCGCTACAGGGAAGTGGGTTGGGCACTTTCGTAACAACCTATTGTGCAAGGAGGATCTTGCGCTAAAACGGCCATTATGTTTTTTTTTTTGTATTTGAGGGACAGTTGCTACCGAAATGATAGAATACTGTGGCAAAGTGATTTTGTGCGTTTGAACAACTAACGATGTACAGATAATGAAAATAAAATTGAACATGGAATCTGCTAGGACGGTGTTGAATTACGGTAATGTTTACTTTGATTCAAACCCCCTAATAATATGTGAACACCCACTTAGAGCAGTATCATTAAACAAAAGGATTGTTTTATTTTTTAAGAGTGTGACTGGATGTACGCTGAACTACGTGCTCCCTGGTATTTGCCCTTCATCTACGTCATTAACGAGGTAAGTTACCACTGAGAAGGTCGTTTGTACGATGATGTTTCCGACAATTGGCAAGCATGTTTTCTGAAGAAATTATTGAAGTGTAATGTGTTTGTTGTAATTAGGTACACATTAAAAAATTATTAGGGAAGAACGATTGCATTACACAAGACAGACTAAAAAAACGATAACCAAAAGATTTTGTAAAAGGCTCTGGTGTATGGTCCCGTACAATATGATCCCGGACGATTTTGTCCCGAGTGCAAACCTGGACAGAATGGTTCCAAGCAGTGGCGTCACGAGGGTGAGCGGCACCCGCCGGTAGCCTGCCGCGACACCCCCCCCCCCCACCCCGCTCTCGCGTATCCCGCCCCAACACCCCCTCCGTGTAGGACAGTATGGTTCCTGACAATATGGTCCCGTACAATGGTCCTGGACAATTTGGTCCCGAGTGCAAACCTGGACAGAATGGTTCCAAGTAATTTTTCCGACACTTTTGGCGCTCTGTCTTAAATGTCGCTGATATCTGCAGCGACTACTTTTAAGGTGAGTGATAGAAATGGAATACGGTCCATTCGTCACATGTCTTCGTCATAGGGGGAATAAAGCAATGTATCGTGCAGATACCGCATGTTTCGATGCAATGTTAGAAAATAACATTGGAAATAAACATGCTTTTGAACACATGACACGTTTTATTATGTTCCAACAAAATGTCTACGATCTTGAAGCGGCACTTTGTGTGGGAACGTGTTAATATGACCCACGCCCTTTAGAGGGTCATTCATGGTACGGACCCCTTGTACGTAGTGTGTGCATAATGTTAGAAGTCGCTGTTGCATTCCTCGGTAGACTGGTTCAAACTCAAGTTGAACGCATGAAAAAGAAGAACGAATGGTGAAAATTATGCGCAAAAAATATATACTCTAGATTGACAAACGGCTCGCAACATAAGTATTTTCCGAATCACATTTAATAACAAACCTCTGAAGACTAAGCAATAGAAAAGTTACTTCAAAATGACCAACGGCTCATGTCATAAGTGTTTAGCAAAAATAAGTACAGGTAATATACAACCTGTGAAAAGCAAGAGAAAAAACGACAATGTCGTGAAAATGACTTGGGACCATTTTGTCCTGCCTAGCACTCGGGACCATTTCGTCCGGGACCATATTGTCTCGGACCATTTTGTTTCGGGACCACATTGTCCGGGACCATAATGTCCGGGACCATATTATCCGGATCCCAAAAGGCTCTGTTACCATGACGTGTGTTTGTATTCCCATAAACTCTACGGAACCTGACCACTGGTTACAAAGAAGTAAAGTAGTAAATTATAGATGCCGTATTCATATGTGCACTTGTGGTGTTTATCGTCTCCCCGAATTCGCTAAAACCTTATTTGTCAGAAATTAACTGTTGATATTCGGTCAATACCAAAAAATCGAAGTCCCAGTCATAACTGGACAATGTGGTATTACAAACTGGCAGCCAAAATATTGAGGATTGCTTACTCCTTGACCCCCTGCCATTAATAAATAAGGATTGAATATTATAATATTCGGAACCTAAATATAGTTATGTGCAGATTATCTTCACCGAGGGTCGTTGCAAGATTTTGTAAACTTAGATTAGCCGAGAATACGAAACAAGCACCGAGTCCGGGTTTGGAGGTAATATTGAAAAACTGGGGGCTGTTACACGACCAAATTTAGTTTGCCCCCCCCTCCCCCCTCCCGGCTTGAGTCCCTCAAGGGCAATGTTTCTTATATATAAAAAAAAATGTTGTCTTTTTACTTTGGTGAAGACGGAAGACCAACGAAGCTGTACTATGGTGGGAATGAAGTAATGGCCGGCCGCAAGTCGGCAAGCCAGAGTGAAAGGGCTGGAAAGGTTTCCCGCCATCTATGAGCGACGGCGGCAACCACGCAACCGGCAAAGGTTTTCTGGTTGCCACCTTCGCTCATAGATGGCGGTAGCTGTCCAGAGTTCTGTGTCATCATTTGCTTGCTGGCGGACACGATCCTGAGAAAACTAACCCTTAATAATTCCGCAGTAAAATAAAAAAGACATTTATAACATTTATTTGGGGGAAGAAATGTTTAGTTCTTGGTAAAATGGCAAATATTAGGTCAACAAAATAAATCCGGGAAACTCACTGCTCTGTGACGCCACATCCGCCCGTAACATTAAGTCTACTCCCCCCCCCCCCTCCCCGCCCCAACCCCCTCGCCACCAGGCAGCCAAGTGCCCTAAGAATAAGCAGTAAATCCGCGCCTAGCTAAACTACGTGTAACGTAGTTACAATACTAGTTGCTTCTTCTCCCCAGTACTTAAAAATGTTGCACTTCAATTTTTTTAGTGTTTTTGTCGTCAAATCAAGTTAAACTTTGAGTTTTAATGTGTTTTTCTTTGCGTTTTATTTTGCTAAGTATTTAGGTGAAACCGTAGGAAAGATAAAATAATTATGTTCAGTTTCTGCCTGAACATAATGATTTCTTGAAATATGGCGCTTAGGCATACCTGTGCCGACAAAACAGTAAAACGTGTTAATTCATAATTTAAGAAAAGTAGCGCGAAATTAACATGCGTTACTTTTTGTCGGTAACGCTAAGGTGTTCCTTTTATTTTGAGGTAACGTAGGGGAGTTACGTGTCTTTTACTTTCCAAGTAACGGGTAACGTATTTCGTTACTTTCTTTCGGTTACCCATATAAAACTGCTAAACGCCTCCTAGGTTAAAAAAAGATACTCGCCGAAGACACTTTTGATTTCTTACATGTAGGAATGCTTTCGCATTCTTACACGCAGCCCATTCTTACCAGCAGCGCGCCACCACGTATTCTTTTCGCACACGACGCTCTGGCGGTGGCATCCCCCTCTCCCACCGCGCAGGCGCGGCGAACCCCGCAACGGCTTCTGTGACAAAGCATCTTCGTTGGTGTGCTTAATTCTTTGTGTTTTATCCCTGAGGCGCGTCCGCTTTGACCTTGAGTGCCCCGGCGGCTACCGTCACGAAGCATGTGCGTGGCTGTGCTTTTCTTTGTGTTTTATCATTTCTCAGGCGCGTGCTTGATGACGTAATTTTATGACCAACTTTCGGGGACAACGCCTACGGCTCTTCGCGTACTGGGACAAGGAAGGCAAGTTCGACCGCAGGCAGCCCATGCCTATGCTTGTCAACGAAATCTATTTTGAATAGCACAGACGCGTTTTTCACGCGTTAGCTTTCATTATCCATTCAATACATGTTTTTTTTTTTGTATGAGAGGGGATGTTTTGAGATTGTACAGCCTCGTATTTGACAAAGCTTTTAAAACTGGGTTGGTTAATGTCAGACTCGACTAGGAAGCTTAAATAGTCGAACCATAATGAGTGCTCGAATTAGAGAGGTGTTAATGAAATAACATGCTATATCGGATAGGTGAGCTGCTTCATGCTACGAAGGTGTTTGACACTGTAAATTCCACTGTACTTGAAATATGAGAAGTGCAGTAGTCTAGGAATATCAGGTTCTGCAAACTGGTTTGTAAAGCTCATTGACACTGATTTTAAACTGTAGCTAGTTTAATAAATGTTGTAAAATTGCCTGCTAAAATCGACTAGAGTTTTTTAAAAAAAAGCAAATTGAAACTGTGAAATAGCTTCCACACTTTTTCGGGATGCCATAATTTATTTATCTTTAACGCAGACACAATCGTAGCCTTTTAAGCTTTCTTGTTTCCAACGAAGAAACAAACAAACGTACCAAAAAAGAAACACCGGTTTGTTTATTCGCGCTCGAAGCCCCGAAATATTCGATTTCTCCGCCTAACGACATCCAGAAAAAGGGTGTCCCAATATGGCGCCCTTCTGGACACACTTCAAAGCTAGAACGACGCCCGACCGTGCCCACGCAACACTCCCCCCCCCCCTCCCCCTCTCTCAGACACTCTTGCGTGTATAGTACACACAATTTCCTCAAGTGCTGTGTCTACGTTCCCACATTTCCGGTGTCCGGACTCTGCAGTCGCGTCTCGCGAGAAAAGCGGTCCGGACGCTACACACACCTCCAATGCATGCCCTCTCCACCCCTGCCACGTGACCACTCGTTTTCTGCGGCGCACAGACGTCACGTGACGGAGCGTCGACTTCCGATTGGTGGGGCGAGCCCCGCTACATTTCACTACGGTGTCGCTTTATGTGCAGGACACGGACGTATACCAACGGAAATACTTTACGACACACACACACACTCGCGCGCGCCCGCATGCATGGACACACACACCCACGCACATGTACACATCTACACGAACACAGACACACACACACGCACACGAGCGCACATCCATACAAACACACACGAACACGGGCAGATCCTCTTTAACCATCGCTCTCCTCTGCTTCCATCTCCGCTAATAAAATTACGTCGCAAGCCCATATACACCACGCGTACATGTGTGTGTGTGTGTAGGTGTGTGTGTTTTTGTCGTTTTACATGAAATGTTTTTTTTGTTTTGTTTCTTTAAATCCCGAGATAGAATTACGGTCTCCCAGTTGTAAAAGGGTAGACCGGTCTTTTGATTTTTGCTGTCGGCCTCCACATCTCTCTCTCTCTCTCTCTTGTGTGTGCCTACGTTTAAGGCCGCGCGTTATTTTTGGCCGGCACTGCAAGGGAAACGTAAAAGCCATCTTTTTCTGTTTTACTTCTTTTTTTGTTTTTGATCTTTGGAGCCTTACATGTTTGAGTTTCGGGTTGGGGATCATAACGACGCTCTACATACATTCCATAATTTAGGAGACTTTAGAGCCACGTTGCTTCTCTTGCAGTCGTTTTCTTTTTCTTGTCCCATTTTAGACGTATATTTTTTTATTTGGAAGCGCACCGCGGTGGCATTTTTGTTGTTTCTATTTTTTTAGATAGGCCCGTTGGATGGATGCGTGTTTTAGTGTCAAGGGTTATGTTTCTGTTTCTTTTTGTCTTTTTTAACTAACGTTGTTGTTTTTTTTTGGGGGGGGGTGTATTTTTTTTATGCTGCAAAACACAAGCTTTTATCGTACCAGCTATTCTCGTGTGGCGTGATAAAGAGTTTTGATAGGCGCAAAAAACCATACTTTTAAACTTTACTTACCACAAAAGGATTAAACTTCAAAAAACAAGAATGTCAAGAATTTTTTTTTATCTTTGAGTTTGTGAGTGTTAAACGTGGCCGAAAAGCACCAAAAGTTAGCGAAATTGCAAGCATGTACGTGGTTGTCTCAGCATTAAGATTTCACATTAGTACTGAAGCTGCGTTCACGTCGCCAAAACATAATACGAATAACGGTTTGGAGTCCATAAGCAGTTTTCGTAGAGCGCGTTTTCCCCTCCGGTAAGCCCTCTGCAACAAAGAAGACTGCTACGCCTGCGCGCCCATGGCCTTGACTGTAGAGCTCCGGATATCGTAGCGGGTTGCGGAGAGGGTTGCGGGACAGCGAACACGATCTACAAAAACTCCCTATTAGGGAGTTTTCGTAGACGCGTTTCCCCTCCGCAAAGCCCTCTCGCATGCGAAGAAGACGCTACTGCGCCTGCGCGCCGATGGCATTGACTGTAGAGTTCCGGATATCGTAGCGGGTTGCGGAGAGCGTTGCTGGACAGCGAACACGATCTACAAAAACTCCCTAATAGGGAGTTTTCGCAGACGCGTTTCCCTCTCCGCAAAGCCCTCTGCATGCGAAGAAGACGCTACTGCGCCTGCGCGCCCGATGGCCTTGACTGTAGAGTTCCGGATATCGTAGCGGGTTGCGGAGAGCGTTGCGGGACAGCGAACACGACCTACAAAAACTCCCTAATAGGGAGTTTTCGTAGAGCGCGTTTCCCCCTCCGCAAAGCCCTCTGCATGCGAAGAAGACGCTACTGCGCCTGCGCGCCCGTGGCCTTGACTGTAGAGTTCCGGATATCGTAGCGGGTTGCGGAGAGCGTTGCGGGACAGCGAAAACGATCTACAAAAACTCCCTAATAGGAGTTTTCGCTAGAGCGCGTTTCCCCTTCCGCTAAGCCCTCTGCAACGAAGAAGACGCTACTGCGCCTGCGCGCCCATGGCCTTGACTGTAGAGTTCCGGATATCGTAGCGGGTTGCGGAGAGCGTTGCGGGACGCCGAAAACGATCTACAAAAACTCCCTAATAGGGAGTTTAAGGGAACCGTTTCTGCACATCCGTTACGGTACGATGGGCCCTCCGGTACAAACTGCGCATGTGCGAGTCTTCTCCGGTAGCGCTTGCGCGGTTCGTATCGGAAGGCCAATCGTACCGTATCGGGTGTGCAAAAACGCTTCCCTAAAACTTCCTATTGTTTGTACGAAAAACAAACAGACAGTGTTTATACATGTTTCGAAGCATACATTATGCATGAAGCAAACATTCTTTGAACATGCTAGACGCGTTTGAGCAGATAATGTTTTTGTCATCATGTCTGCGGTGAACACTGTTTTGTACGATGTAAAGGTCGTCCTATGGTGACATCCCAAAACGCCTGGGGATAGTTAGAAACTTCTAGAGGGGAAGCAAATTGGCTTAGAAGGTGCGAAGAGAGAAAGAATCAGATATACATATATATATATGTATATTTTTAATTTTTAGGCTAGGTGGCGCGAGCTACCGCCCGTTCAAAAAGGTACATTGGTTAGCACCCATCCCGTCCGTGTATGTGGAGCGTGGCTGAGGCTTCACAGACACGTAGGTGAACTTTCGATACCCATTACGATTCACCTAAACATGAAATTTTTTTTTCTTTTCTTTGAAGTTCGACTACTTCAATTGTAGGGTAGATTTAGATGTTGATTACGCTTGTATTTTACTTAGTACAAAACGTGCTGTACCGCGTTTTTGAGGAACTTTAACGTACTTTTAAAACGAACTGATGCAAACGGTGCGGATGACACCCTTTAAGTATTGCGTTGCTTGAGTTGAGACACATAGAGTATCAAACAAAACGCTTTGTTGCACAACCCAAAAGCCAATGGAGTTGGCCAACTAGTGAAACGTGTTGAATGCGTATGTGTACCAACTATCGGAGCAGTGTGGGCGCTTTACCTAATGGCTGTAGCAAGGGACACAAGCATTCTCGAAGATTCGGTTTCGGGCCGTCGCATGTTGGAAGTATTTTGACGCCGTGTTACGTATAGTTGTTGCTCATATAGTCACCGATACGCTAGCGCTGGAGTCTTGATACAAAACTGTAGATGTGTGTTTGGTTTTGTTCATTTTTTAATCATTACCCGAGATATGCCTTAAAGATGAAAATAAGTGATTATAAATCGCATAGAAATGTAATTCTCGCCATCAAAAACTGTCCAATTTGCGCTTCTTTGTGTAATATGGGTAGTAACATTTCGTTACGTTTCCTCTCGTGTAATCAAATAATCCGATTAAATATACCTTTAACCTGTAGTAAAGTGGTAATTTGAGCTAGCTGGTACATTGCTAATAGTAAACAGCGCACAAAACGTCGGCGGAAGAGAAAAACTCTCTTTTCTCTTCCGGCGACGTTTTGTGCGCTGTTTACTATTAGTAATACCTTTAATCAACAGTAATTGTATTAATTACTTTTTTAATAACGTACATAAGACTGCATATTGCAAAAATATACCTTCCAATTTATAAATTATTTTAGATTTGGTTGAAGCTTTTTCCTCGTCGAAAGAAGAAAACGAAAGTTCCGTATGTTTCTTTCAGTAATTTCTGTTCTATTACGTGTTTCCTCTTGAGACAGGTAGATTTTGAACATAGTCCAGGTTAGGAATCTGAAAAAGAGAGGAGGGCCTACGTGGTCCACTGCTGACGGATAGTATGTTCATTGATGGGGAACAGTTGGCTCTCCCCTACGCGCCCCTGAACCAGGAAAGCTTTAGCCATTGGTGAAGCGTTTTTGCTGAGGATTTTTATGGTACGAAGGGGGAGGGCAAAGCTGAAAGACTGCTTTGCAGCCTTCGATAAGGGGCAAACCTCATCAATCAGATATAAAGAAATATATAGTATGAACAAAAAATATCCTGGTCAAATATAGAAAAAGTAAAACTATACAAGGCTGAAAAAACAAATCAGCGTGGGGATGGGGATGCCTTAGGGAGGAGCAGTTTTTATGCGTTTTTGCTTCGTCTCTTATATCGTGCATTATACAGAACAAGGTAAGTTCGCTTAGCGGCACAATTGTTTTTTATGAAAATCGCGTAGTACAGTCAAACTACTCACGTTTGTGTTTGTCTACATGACTACTGAAATAAAAATAAGCTCATCGTAACATTTCAAAGGAATGTTATTGCTACCCGTAAGGCGAATATTAACTTACAATTACTAACGTTTATAGAAGCTATTTCTTCTACTTGCCAGTACTGTGTACCACGTAGTGTAACAGGTGAAGCGGTTGCTTTGTTTTGCACGATATATTGCCAAGCGTGCCAGTATACCTTGGGATGCAAACCATTCGCAACTCGTTGCAACGGATCATGGTGCTCATGTTAGATGTTACGGGGAAACCGACTATTACATTGAACTCAGTAAATTATAAAACAAATATTCAAAAGAGACAAACATAGATGCCTCTTACCACTAGCAACACGCAAACGATGTTTATGCTTCTTCACCCTTCTTGGTGAAGGCAGGTGTTGAATTGTTGAGACCGTTGTTGACGTATCTGCTTTGGCTATCTTCACTTTCTCTCTCTCTCTCTCTCTATACTGTGATAACCGTCTCTCCGTTTATTCCTTTGCACATCTGCTTTCCTCTATGTCCCTTTCCCTCTTTCGCTCCCATTCCCTGTCGTCAACGTCCAGGTAGGGATCTCGTCGGTGCGCTTCTGCAATGCCAATTCATATCAAATCAATTTTGTTTGCTGACACATGGTCAAAGTGCACATGACAACTTGGGGCTGGGACAAACATCTGCTCGACAGGAACTTGACGAAGGTCCGAGCTCCCGGTGCAGTCCGTAACAACATTCAAAAACTAAAGAAAAACAAAAACGCCACACAGCGCAGCCAACAAACTAAAAAACGACAAAAAAAAAAGAGGCGCTCGTGCAGTTCTTTGTTTGGTGTGTTCATTTTATGCGTTCAGCGTCTGTCACCTGAACACCCTTTGGTTCAATGAGCGTGATACTGGTATAGTCCTAAGAGCCTAAGCAATATAGGGCGTGCTGCATATTGCCGATGATAATGCCGAAGGACTAATGATGATGATGATGATGTGGGTTTAATGGCGCAAGAGCGACCTTGGCCGTATTGCGCCGACCGAAGGAATACTCACGAGGCGACAAGTGTCAACATAATAAACCACACCTCGTGTTTCTTAGCCTGTCAGCAACTATGCGGTGAGCAAGTCGTCCGCGAAATCTTAAAGTACCTGAATCTAATGAGAGTTTTAGAGTACAAATTTGTAAATGAGTATGCACTAAAATAAAATGCATCGCGGGCACAGTTAACCGTCTAGAACAGCGCGTAAAAATAACAGCCGTTCTTACTCTGAAGGGAAGTCGCCTACACTATCTTTGTTCTCAATGAGTATTAAAAGCGGTAGACACATTGTCATGAAATGTTGCACATAGAGTTCAATCTATCATCTTTAATTAATTTTAAGTTACCAATTTTATTTTTTCTGTGGAAACAAACCTGAGCTGATTTGATTTGTACGTTTTCTTCTCACAGCCTATTAATAGACATCAGAACGTTTATTTTATAAAAGTCCTAATAAAAATGCCTCCCGGTTCTGCAAAAAAAAAAGTTAGTGCCAAATCACACGCGCAGTATTAAGGACTATAGCTAAGTGAGACACATCAAATTTGTTTTAAAAGGAACTCACAAAATATAGGTTAACAATAAGCATCCCCCAGAAAAGCTGCGCGGTAATGCCATTGCGGCAATTGACCAACCTCACCAAGCGTTCAGCCATAGCCTCCTGTATACAGACAAAGCCTGGCAGATCGCCACGAGAAGCGGCCGCCGAAATAGAAAAGGCGGACTGGCAGACAACGGATGAGAGGAGAGCCACGTGACTGGCGCCCCGCTGCGGCGAGACGCCGAAACACACTTCTCCCGAGCGAACAAGTGTGTTTCGGGTCCTCGCCGCTGCAAAAGCTGTGCGCCGACGTCGAGGTTCCGCTTTAGGTTCCCCGAAAAATGGCTCTTTGATGCTCTGTGCTAGCAGATCCTCGCGCTCCAAATCGGCGACCGGACACTTGATGGCTGCGTCGTCGAACTGCCAGGCTTTGTGAGTACAGAGGAGGCTATGGTTCAGCCACTGTAGTTCAGCGTATGCGTGTTGCCGCCATAACTTTCGTTCACATGAGCCAGTGCACGAGACGGCTCGTGCCTTCTCCTGCTTTGTGTGCGCAAAGACGAGGTTGTCGCACATGCAGATCGACTACAGTTCCCTCGATGAATTCCGGCAGCTGTACACCGAGGGAACAGTCCCTTGACAAACAATAAATAAACGATAAAAAAACCAGCGAGCAGTGAAACGTTTTTACCAACTGTCCTCGCGAAAATCGTATTTTTTAACCCAATCGTATTCTGAGCTTTCTTTATTCACTGGGATGCTTCTATCGTTTGCCATGGTTGGCTTTCTTCATGTGCTATTCACTCACGTTTCTTAGAGTGTGCCGTACCACATAAGATTTGGTTCTGGGTACGTGCATTTTGCAACAGTTTCAGAATGAAAGTGTTAATTTGGGCTAATTACATTATTCTTTTCTTTATGGTCACATTTTGACGTCCTCTTGACTAAACACTCTTCCAGCTCATGCTCGTGTCAAAGGCTCTGGTAGCAGCGAAAGTTCAAGGCGTCTTAACCTAAGGACTCCTCCTATCGCTTTCTCATAATATAGATGTTTATTCTCTTATTTTCTCTCTTATAGTTCGAAGGTGGCGTCTTTTCAGGGTGACACTGAGCAGGACAAAAAATATTTTTGAGGGATCGAAAAATAATATTGCCAGAAAATGACAGCACCGATTTGACCGGTGTTGAAACCGACACGTTATTGTTACATTTTCTCGTCCAGCCTTACGCTTTGAAGACACGCATACATGAAAGGTCAACTCATACCCAAAATGAGAAGTTAATGCACCTGGACCATTCTCGTGACATTTGTTGCAGCCACTTATAGTCCCTCTTGTCTCTCCATTTCGGTATTATACTTATATTGGTAAATAGGTAAGCCCACATCTTTTCTTGTATTCGATAGTTTTGTCAGACATTGTTCTCTGTAAATATATTATTTGCAGATGTTTTTTTGTGTTTTTTTGCGTATCAAGCAATCGAGCAACAGCGCTGATGACCATCAATCCAAACAATGTAGGAGAATCCAGGAAAAACTGAAGGTTTCTTTTTCGTCCATTTGCTTCCTTGGATCATTCCTGCCACATAATTGTCGTTTTATTCAAGAGGCGAACCATTTCTTTCAGTAGAAAACAAGCGCATTCCACTTGAGTGCATATCTCATTAAGTTGCACCTTATGGTGCATGAATGTCGTATCGATCTGGCCTTGAACGTTTAGAAAGGCGGTTCTTGTGATAGAGTACTAGCGTAATAATAGACGCGTCTTTGTGATTCAAGGGGAAAACAGGTATAGAAAGGGAGAACTCATTAGTGAACACGAATCGTCGAACAAACATGTCTTAGGAAAGCCGTACAAGGACTGATCGTAATACGCATGGGTGCCTCGGGAAGTCCTCTCGTGATTAAAGACTGCCAGGCAAGGGGATTAAAGGACGTAGTCCTGTCGAGATGAATCTGCGTGCGCTTTATTACGGCAAACTCATTAGTGCCCAATCATTGCGGCCTGCGAATTTACTTGCAAGAGGCATTATTTAGAGACATATTTTCCTATATGCCGAAGACGCGTTCTTTAAAATCAGCTGTATGTATGATCTTTGCTGCTTTTTTTATTTCAATTGGTAATGAAAGGTACCAAGCTGTAGCTTAGATTGCATTCAAGGTCCTGAAATCTCGTATGATTTCAATATAAAAAAATTCAATGCGTTCTTAATGAGGTGCACTAGACGACGAAATTTGTATTTGTTAATTCGAAATTATGAAGATTTCATGGAAATATTTTTGCTCTCAAGGAAATCTGGCCAAACCACATATGCTCTGCTCGAGTCGAATGAAGCTTGCGTTGCGAACGAGTTATTAGTTCAGTTTGTATCAAGGGGACAGCAATACCATTTGCGTAAATATCTTGTTTGTTTGATTTTGTGGGGAGCGTTTAGAACAAGTCCTTAACGGCGAAGCCACAAAAAGGGGGAGAAATTGCTATCGTATGCAATGAAGCAAACAAAAATTTTGTTAAATGTGTATCCCGCTGGCCCATTCGTAATGTTATAACTTCCTTCATAACCGGCGTGTGTATAAAAAAAATAAAAGTAAAACAATATTTTATGATAGTTTATGAGCTGACGTGGGCACAACGAACATCGCGATAAACAGTGCCAAAGAACGCCAGGAAGGAGAAAATAAACACTCAACAAACAGAATACGCTGGGTTTTGCGTGTTCGTCCTATTCATCGTCTTTTTTTTGTGCTGTTTTTTGTTGATACATTCCTACAAACTATCCCAGTTTTCTATAAGTGTAGGGCATGTTGAACATGGCCGATTCCCGAAATTTACCTTCGATATACTACCACATCGAACAGTATTTGTGAATGTCAGTGGGGTCTTTTAGTAGATTGTTCCCCTAACTCCGATTAGAATACCCGATCCGCCAGCGCTTTTGCGCATGAATCGCATTCTATCCTTTTGACAAAAGCGCCGCAAGAGAAGCACATAAAGTAAGAGCACAGCACGTGGACCAACCAGCCCATTTCTCACTATTCACGCATGCTATCGCCGTTAGCAGAATGTTTTACTAAAACTTCATACAAACAGTTCTCACAGAGCTTACCAATGAAAGTCGCTGAGAGTGAAAGCAAATGCCTCCTCCGCTGAGTCGCCGATATATGCTGTCGTTTATATAACCAGAATTTTCCAATCCGCTAGCACTTCTTTGAGCAGGAGCCCACAAGCATTTATCTTATTTAACGAGAGACGCGGGCGCGTCCATGGAAGAGTGATAAGATGAATGCTTCAAGAAGACGAAAGAAACAAATTGCGAAATTCTTTCTAAAGAGAATTGAGCCCACGATCCCAAAATCTTGAGCCCGACGTCCAGTCACTGTGCCAAGGGGAAGACTGGCGAAGCGATATTTATTATGTGCCGTTTTCCCCCACTCATCGTGTTGTTCGCGGGACGAGACGCTCATTGAATGCGCCGCAGTCTTCACAGTGCCTCGCAAGAAGAGGCGCACTAAGGAAGAGATATCTGAGCAGATACGGCAAGGTGCATGTATGACCCTCTTTGTTGAACAAAAGCGTACACATATTTGATGGTGAGGCATCCGATATGTAATTTGCCGCAATGTAATCAGCGGAATATAGACTTCAGAGTAGACAATGCCATCGCGTTCCAACGTAGTCTGCATCGAAGCATCGCGGAACCACAGCACAGGCCCTTTCTACTTTAACAGACGCAGGAACTAGATAACAAATGGTCGCGTCGCACGCGTTCACTTACCGATCTTCACGTGAAGTCTAGGCGGTGTTCAAAACTCCAGTTGGACTGCACCGAGCGTTTTCTCCTCGGTTCCATCGTGTCCCGTCATTGGCGGCCGTGCACTCGCGAATACGGTTCATTTCAACTTCACCACGCGACACCGAGCCGAGCTACCTGTTTAGTCCACAGAAACAGGCGGCGACAACCCGTTCGCAAAGTACTCGACGACTCGGGCGACAAGTTCCACGACGTCTAACAGCACGGAAGCAGACGACACTCTACGAGACAGACGATGTCACACGAGCAGACGACAACGCTGGTTACTTTACGCACAACATGACGACTTTGGTGACGACACGCAGAACAGCAATACGATGGACTACTCCGGATTGAAGAGCTGCTCGGGTGCGTTGTACACCTTCCGAACGTTCACAGTAAGTCACTTAAAATAGGTAACACTCCGCGGCGAGCGAGCGGCCGTGGTCGTACCTGCAGGCCGGAGCGCGGAGAAACACCAGAATGGCGCGGGCCCCGTACAACGCGTTGTCACGTTCGGGGGCGGACTGGCGCGATGTTTTCTGCCAGACGAGCTTCCCTCTCTCTCCTCCTTTCTTTCCACCATCTTTCCCTCCCTCCGTTTCCGCGCCATCCTCTCCACGCGGTGGATTGAAACCCGTGGCTGGAACCCCTCCCGCTTTCGCGACCTGGTGTTGAGCGGCGAAGAGAAGAGCGTCCGTGGCGCGGCGTGGCGGCGGCAAGGGAAACTACCGGATGCAGGCGTTCGGCGGAGTTCGGGGAGGTTCGGCCGCCCCGAAACTTGACGATTCAATTTCATTTCACATTCCAAGTAGTCTGGAGTGTTTTCCTTCCTGCACAGCAGTTGGGAGATAAAATCGCTGCATGAAAAAACGTTTCGACGTAACAAAAAACAGTGTGTGGTGTGATTGTGAGCATGACACCCCACCATGTTCAGTGTCACGGCGCGCCCTGTTTTTTTTTAAATATAAACATCTTATCAGATACCTCATTCTCCCAGCTTCCACTGTAAATTGCACAGACTTGCTCTTCCAAATGGTGCGAAAAAGTAAGATGCTCCAGATTTCTTGCAATTGCTACCACTTTAGTGCGTTGCAACCATACGATGTACAAGTTCTCTTCCTTGCGCAGTGTGCGTTCTGCAGGAAGTGTGCGATGTGCAGGCAACAGCTGCACCAATTCCCTAGTACCACATTGAAACCAGGGGATCCACAAGAAAGACGAATTTTAATGCTTTCTCTAGGATTCCTTTAGTCCATGCAGTTCCCTTTATAGTGGACTTAGCAAGACTCTTAAGTTGATCTGCAGCGAGAAAGCGCTTAAATCCAAATTTAACTTGTTCTCTTTACGTTGTAGCGAATACTCCTGTCGTTGCGCCAATATCGGTTTTTGCTGCATTGGACTTATTGGTCTTTGTAGCTCTTTTTATTTATCATTACACCAGAAAGACTGGCATTCTGATGATACTGCCTGATGCCAAGTGTAAACAGTGTGCCTGAAAAAGAAAACAAAATTAGTCTTGTTAAGGGGCGAACAGTGAGACAATAAGCTCGGATGTAAGCAACATTGTGTAACTGTCTGCACTCCTCCACGAAATAGACAGCAGTTCAAAATGAAAACTCATCAGATGTTGCTGTTGCTGCGGCCATCTGTCCAGGACAAGCTGGGGAAGCAAGGGTCTGTAGGGAACTGCTCAGACCTTGCTCGGGGAGCCATGGGACGGCACACACTTCAAGAATGAACAAATGAACAGAGACGACACTAGTTGTAGGTGTGCCTCGGTCGACATGGAAACAGTGTCATTTTGCCAAACTAACCAGCAGCTGGGGTTGCTGAAACAGACTGCCTTGGGGGAGCTGGGAAAGTTAGGTGCCGTAGAGATCAGCTTGGAACTTGCTGGGGGGCCTCAGGAGGACACGCACTCCTAGAATGGGCAGAAATGGCACTGGTGGTAGGTGTGCTTTGGTCGACAACAAAACAGTATCGGACTTTCAAACTAACGAGCAGCTGCGGTCGCTGCAGCAGTTTGTTCTGGGAACGTTTCAGTACTGTGGGCATTGCCTTGTGACGTACTGTTCAGGCCTTGCTGAGGGTGCCTTAAGGACTTCAGAGAGTCAACTAAAACAAATAAATGAAACTGCAATTCGTAAAGGTGGTGTCGAAAATCCTCAGTTTCTGCATCGAATTTGCATTGTAAAACTGATGTAACAAGTCTTACTGAAGAAAAATCATAATTATGTGAGATGTTGCACATACCATTTACATTTTCACTTTCATTATGGTGGTGGTCTACTCTCTTTTGGTTGAAGGTAACGAGAACGAAAATTGTATTGGAGAGCATCTTTCCCTAATTTATTGCTCTCCTTTCTTTTGCATGATTAGTGTTTTGAACTGGTCGATACTGAAGTGAACCTGTAATAGACCTATTGCTAAATTACCCAAGCATCAAGGAGAATGCAGGGGTTGGTGTTCCACGCGCCACACGCGCACGCCTTCCCCGTACAAAAGATTCGAAGTAAATAACCAAAATAGAGCGTTGACGAACGCGCGTGCAAGATGCAATTTGTTTTAGGCATTTGCTTTAGAAAAGTTACTACTGCTGAGGCCAGTTTCGCCTGCGGCTGTACCGCAGAAACGCTACAAGCGCCTTGATGCTCTGGGTGATATGGCAATGGGTCCCAAAAATACATGGGTGGCAGTTCCATTACTCTGTTCGTGCACCAGCAGGGCAGGCTGCCAACGCTGCGAGCTCGCTTGCTTCTGGGCACATCGGTGCGGGTACAACATCTCGATGACTTAGAGCGCCAGCACGTGCGGCGCGTGGAACACCATATGCGCTCGCCTTCTAGCCTTGACGCTTGCGGTAACTTAGCATATAGGTCTTGAAAGCAGGTTTTTGCAGTTCCTAGGTTGGCCTGCCAAAGACCTGCACGTGAAGTCTGCGCTGTCAACGCTGCTGGCGCGAGTCTAGGGTTGATCTCAAATGTTTTATTTTGCTTGCGTTTTTGTTTTAATAAGACTGCGAGCAACGTTGCTGTGAGCGAAGCAGGCCCTATAGACGCTACGAGAGCGAATGCACTTCGAGCGGGCTAAGCACACGCTCGCACAGTAAAAGCGTCGTCAGAGAAAACGTACTCGAGCTTGTCGCACTGCCCTCGCTCGCGCTTATGTTTAAAGGGGGTATAGATACATCCACATGCTCGCGTCCGCAGCCGCGACAGCGTTGCATGCTATGAAATTCGTGCAAGTCTCATACGCCAGTACGCGTGCAACACTCGACGAGCGAGCGTACTACGCACGCAAACCTAAGTGGGAGCGACGTCGATGCCACAAGCACGAGCAGGAGCAGGCCGTTTTGAACGAAGCTTACTTCCACGGCACGGGCGTCCGTGCATGCCAAGTCGGCGGTGTTGTGCTTGCTGTAGTACATCGCTCTGCGCTTACGGTGGAATGGAGGGGCATAATTTGCTGTAAACAGCTGTCTTTTTCCATTCTGGCGAGCTTTAGCCACTGAACCTACCTCGCATTACTTTGCTGCCCCCGCCGGGTTGAAATTCTTTTCGACCTGATTTGGTGAAGCAAGATCTTCCTCGGAGGGTCACTTTCCGGGGACCACAGAAAAGCTTTCCGGCCGACTTTTCCGCAGAGCGCAGCAGCCCGTCAGCTGTGACGTAGCAACAACTTGGGAAAGTGATGGCGGCCAAAAGTCTAAAAATCGAAAGCAGGATGTCACGTGACTTGACTGGCCAATAGTGTACACGGCGGCGGCTTGCTCGATGGATGGCGCCATTGTTCCCAGGATGGAGGGCTTTACACGAGACGCGACCGCAAGAGAGACGCCTCGCTAGCGTCCGCGAGGCGCGACTATTTTAATGATGACGTAGAAGTGGCGTCCTAGCGTCCCACCATGCACGATCCATGGGCGTAAAGGGAGCGTCTTTCAAGCGTCTCTCGGTGTCCCTTAGCGTCTGCCCACGGGCTCGAAGAGAACGCTGTAAAGGACACACCGCGACTCTGAATGAAAACGCGACCTAAAAATATCCGATTTTGCTCGCCAGGGACGCTGCTCAAAACTTGAGAGCTACAGGCCTATATTCGCTGACAGCTCAAGAAACGTAAGGTATGCCTTTATTAAGTACCACTTCTTGCTTCGGGGTTCGTCGTGGTTCGTTCTTCCGACGTTTTTACCTGCCAAGGCTTCAATCTGACTGAGTGGGGAGCTGCCATAACGTGCTCAAAACTGGCGACACCTTGCGTTTTTTTTTTTCGGCTGGTAGTTTTTGAGAGCGAACGAAAACGTTTTTTGGAAAATGGGGTAACAATGATAAGAGCTGTTTTGATTCCCGTGCTTGGTTCCCTAACGGTGTTGGGTTTAATAGATCCGCGTTTATTTGGCCGACGAAAACGTGGGAAACCTACAATCCTTACAAAGGGTGAAGGTTGCGTATTCATGTAAAAACGAATTAGTTTTGTTTTAGTCCAAACCGAATAGTCATATATATATTTTGTTTTCACACGGAAACATGGGTGAATTCAAACATTTCCTAATGTAAACGGATTAAAAAATACAGCATAAAAAAGAACCATTCAAGGATGATTAAAGATAAGCTGCTTCGGCTATGAAATTAGGTCTGCTATATCTTCTCAAAGTGTCCTTAAATCTTAAAAGCTTCTTGGCGAAATTGCATCCCCTCGTTTCTCACTAGTTTTGAGAATCACTGTTGAGCAAAGGCACGACACTAGTGGCAGCTGAGATTGCTAAAAACAAAACACAGAAGTGTCTTTATAGCCATGATTACTGTCAACTTAATGAACACCAGGGCGTGACGAGTGACTATAGTGTTCAGTCCTGGACTGCCGTGTTAGTCCTACACTCTAGAAAGATATAAAAAAAGGTATGTGAGTTCACTTTCAGGCGGAACATGATGACAGCCTATTTCAACGCTCAGTGGAAGGATCCCAACGCATGAAGAAACCCAGATTGCAATAGACCCAATTCAAAAGTTTCGCGCCAACGCCTGTCCACCATTGCTTGCTCACATACACT
This sequence comes from Ixodes ricinus, assembly GCA_037355805.1. Lineage (NCBI taxonomy): Eukaryota > Metazoa > Arthropoda > Arachnida > Ixodida > Ixodidae > Ixodes > Ixodes ricinus. Next base: position 78,200 of record JAZHYW010057426.1, on the reverse strand, counting down.
GAACATGTATTGGACCCGAGGACTGCCGTCAGCGTTCGGCGATGAGCTCGGCTGAGCTCGTATTGGCCACGAGTGTGACGTCACCGTTCGGCGAGGACTCGGATCCAATCACGCGCTTCGTGTCCAAGCAATGGCGGCCGCCAATGTTGCTTGATGGATTTTGAAAAGAAGTCTATTAGGACCCATAGATCCGACGTGTGCAGAGACACTGGGCAGGTGGAACGTCATGCTCTCTCTCCATGAGCACATCACATTTTTGTTTGTTTGTTGGTGTAGTTGCATTTTTAGCTTCGTTATTTACCGGAACACTTCTGCTCGCTGTGATTGGCTGCCTCTGTGTTCTTCTGGAAAGTGAAGCCGGACATTTAGATTGTAGGGATGCTAAAAAATGCGGTGTACTTTGCTGCGCATGTGACTACGCTTTAAAAAAAAAGACATCAAGTGGTTTTAGTTTAGCAGTGTGCAGTTCACATTTATTTCATTGCTGCTCTCGTTTACTAGCAAAACATTTGGTTCATTTTAGAGAAAACACGAACGTACAACGTCCGATACTTCTTTTATCCCTCTTGCTTTTTTGGTCACATTATAGGGAGTAATAGGTAATCGCTTCCATCAACAAGAGCGGGACTCGAGAAAATCACAAAATTGCAGCTATGTTTGGCGAGTGCCTCCATTAGCATTTCTGAAATTATTCTTTGATTCTTTCTTCGACAACATAATCGAAAGTCGCTCCATTCCCGGTTCATACATGAACGCTGTTTACTCCCGCCCTCTTGTAGTGGCCAAGCGTACGGAACCTTCCTCCACACGAGAGAAGATTGTCGCCATGCGGAATCGGGGCACGGAACCCCTTACTCCTCGGCTCAATCAATTCCTCTCCGACGCCCGGCTCCCCGTTGCATCCGAAGAATGCGTCGCCTTCCAAAATACCGAGTTCCATGCATTGCTCATCAGGAGACCGAGCATGCCACCTTAATTGTCCGGCCACGATGCCCGGACCAGCTATACCGTTTCACCTTACAATGAACCACGGCCAGCGCTACGAGCCGAGGCAGCCAACCCCTAACTACGGTACCTCCAATGCTTCTTCAACTGGTGTTTCTAGCGTCCTGTCCCACCCGTGTACATCACAAGTGTTCCCGAAGTGCATCAAAAGACGTCACAGAAACGGACGTGCCATGTTGTCGCATGCGGCGATCCTGGCGGTCGGTGCTAGAACTCCTGGTTAAGAAGTGCGACCGAACGCGAGTGTCGCGGTTGTCGCGGAATACCAACTCCTGGCTGCTGGAGTTGCGCAGACTGTCAAAATTGGAGAACGACCTGCAGCGGTACAGGCGTCTGCTTCATTCACCACATTCACTTCACAAAGGCCATCCCCGACATGCCACCCTTCCCCCTTCACAACTTTAAAAGGCGTGTAATTGACGCAATATTATTATTTTTTTACCGTGGGCGTGAAATAATTTTGATAGCATTTATCAAATATAGTGCGCACATTTCATCCCACAAGTACTGCACAAAACTTTGCATAGTTATACACAGGTACACATTTCCCGCGGCTACCTACAGATGGCGCTGATTGCCTTGGGTCTAGTCAGTCTTGTACACGTTACACACACAAACAAAAACACGTAATCGATTACAATTACAATTATCCTCGGTTACAAAAGCATTCAATTAGATTACCTACTTAGTTTAGAAGAAAAATAATTGGCCGTTACTTGAAAGAGTAGCCGTTACTTTTCCAATCACTTCAGAGTTCCATTTCAGCAGGTTTTCTGTGCCTGTTTGAAAACATGTTTTTCGTCCTGTCCATTATTCGGATTAGAGTCACCGAACCATTAACTACTCAACTTCTTAATCCACCAATTTTTATAAATCGTCCTCCTGTCCGAAAACCTGGTTGGTGGATTCCTTGGTTGGAAACTTGTACAAACAAAGGGGCGCCATTGGGAAGGGGAGAGAAAAGTAGCAACGACAATAAGTAATTTGGTACTTCCAAAAACTAATCCATTTACTCTCGTGATTATTTCCTAATAAATGTAGTAAAATGATCTCATAACAACTAAAAAAGTAATAGACTATAATTAATTTTGTTACTTGCAACGAGTGCCACTCAAGTCTGGGTCTGCGATGGATCGTAGCGCCCTCTGTAGTTCATCGTAAGGCGAAGCGGAGTATAGGGACATGACTGGGGCGCTACGTCGCTCTGGGGACTGACCAATCGGGAGCCGTAATCCGGGTGGGAGGAGTGCGCAGCCAAGACTTAATCGCTTGAACGCTGATTGCTTCCATTAAAGGGCTTCCCTGTTGCTGACAGCGTGGCTCCGGCCAGGATTTGGAGAATGACAAATTCTGTGCACCTGAGAAAACGCTCTTTCACTATTTAATGGGCTAATGGTTCCCCCGCGTTGTCACGGACAGTGCGAGTCACTTAACTTGGTATCACTCTTGTAGGGTTATGGCGGTCTTTTTTTTGTATTTGTCACCTTGTTTTTGTCACATCCTTCTTCCAGTTAATGGTATTTGATTTTTTTCATTAATACACCTATTAGGAAATTTTACTCTCATTTCGATGTGTCCCGAAGCTCATAACGTTAATTATCTACTTTTTTCAAAAACGAGTGTTGTACTTTCCTCTCTTCTGCGAAAGTGTAAGGTTGAAGAGGCTCACCATTCAACAATAATACCCAAATGTTCGTGTGTGGTATTTTCGGTCTATTTGCTCAGATAGGACGCCACAGAGACGCCTAACTATTCAAAAGCTTGGCAGTCCTAGGATTTTACGAATTTCTCCGGGCAATTAGCTAGTGCCTTTTCTTTGACGTTTCTATGACTTTTTCTCTGGCTCGCCACATAATTTCCAAAATCCAAGACCTAGACCAAAGATGTGCGTTCACCTATTAACCAATGAAGCAGCAATGAAACCAAAATCCGGCACTTGTTCGGCAATTTCGGGACCAAAATTCCACGTGAAAACCAAGCAACCACACGGCAATGCTATCTCTGTCGCTGCTTTGGCGATTTAGGCCCGAATGTGCCGGGTCAGGAGTGAACTATCAGCAGTGAAGCCAAACTATGACACTATGTCAAGTGTAGCCCTAACTTGGCTTCTTCGGGTTTTTGAGGGCACTAAATTTTAGGACAAAAACAAATTTTGGCTCAAGAAATATGGGCTACCTGGGCGACCTAGCATGAATGCCCATCGAAAGATAGCGTTAATTACCACCAGCGTTCAGGGAGACCAGTCATGTAGGCTATCACTCTAAACCTTGGATTCTCTGTGTTATTAATTTGAATCGCGAAATTAGTACTATTTTATATCATTACTCATATGTGATATAAATAAATATGTATATTTGTCTTTTGTCGCCACTTTTCTAGCTTCATTTTATGTCCAGGAGATTACCACTTCACTTCTGTTTAATATACGTCTTCGGCGTATTAAAGAAGCTACTCTAATTCCTCTCTTGAGTAAACAAAAACAAAAACAAAAATGTTAAATATTCTTGGTAGCAAAGAAAAAATAAATAAACTGGTTAATCACTCATCCAGTTGCAAGTTTCCTTCCTTTAGTTTGGATTCTTGCTTTCTATAATTCATAAACAGAGTAGTCGATATTGCAGCTCAATTTGGGTGCATTGTATGCAAGACACCCAGGGAGTATTGAATTTGGTTTTTAGATGTTCAGCTCTTAGTTTTATTATTTACCTCGTACTTAAAAAGACACTCTTAAAAGTACGAGCCCAGAGTGCGTCATGAAACGTGTTGTCTCAGTTTTGTGAAACTTTGTGTGACGATCGTTTTCCCAGATAAAGATGTCAAGTGACTCTTTTCATTAAAGAACCCGCTTGCACTCTTCGTTAAAGAAAAAAAAATCACACTCATATGTTAAAATTAGTCCCATAAAATCCTATTCATAAGTATTTTGCGTAAGCAAATTCTGTGTTGCAAGAGTTAATGTCAAAGCTCGGAAGCGCCTCAACTCAAGCGTTAGATTAGAACAAGACGCTAAAGGCTACGGTCAACGCTACGCGAGACAAAACTTTCTCGCGAAGGTCTTCTCGGACATAATCCGTGCTTTGAAGCTTCGCGTCACAACGTCTTACCGCAAAACAAAAAAAATTATGAAGCTAACATGCATGTGATCAACCAACAAGGAAGCTCCTCCGAAACCTCGATCCCTTGACCGCACTATCGGCCGCCAGCAGCTGTTCGGCACTCCTTAAACCGAGCCCACGATAAGAAACCCCCGTCCTAATAATACATTAAGGCGAGGCCTGGACAGAGAATTGAGCACCATGAAAAGCGATGTCTGCCGTCGCGCAGGAGATATGCGTCGATTCGGAAGAATAAATCGTGGCATTAAAGTTGGATGGCGCCGCGGGGCTTTTGGGCCCTGCCAATCGCGGCTTAGATGCCCCAACAGCGTGTCGAAGGGTTCTGGTAAGTGTAGTACTTTTTTTGTTTGTTTTTGTTTTGTGGTGTGTCTTGATGTCTTGCGTGATGGATAGCTACGTGCAGTTTAGGAGGTTCCTCAGGGTGTGTCGAGACTCGCAAGTTCGCAACGGAGCCTGCCACTTTTGAAGTCGGCCCAATCTTTTTTTTTTTTAAGTTTTCGAGGTGAACGTGAATTCTGCAGAGAAGGTTAACTTTGTGGACGCGGCTGCGAGCCTGGGAATGCCGTTGTCTCAAGAAGTCGCTATGAAGGAGAAGAAATGGCACTTTTCTAGGATATAAAAAAATAACCATATATTCGAAACTATTTTTTTTTACAGTAAGTTCTGGCAAAAACAGAAACAGTACATCGAACCAAGACGCAAGATAACTGATATCTGCCTATCGTATAACAAAGCGAAATTAGTTCCGAAATTTCCCGCCTTTGTCTTTTTAAGGGTTAACGGTAACAATTCTAAACAAATCTTTGAGTCGATAAATAACTCATTGTACAGTGTACAGCTTCAGTTTAACAGGTATAGACAAAAACAACTTTGATTATACTTAGTATGAAAAGTATATTGAAACATTGGGCGGTAAATAAGAGCAAGTTTAGCTCCAAGATTATTGTATGATGGCTCATCTTGCGCTCGTACGAACAAATGCATAGTCACTCGACCCTCTGGAAACAGTCATGACGTCCACGCTTCTCATTTCAAAAGCTTCTAAGTCCACCCACATAAGCACAATTTTTCGCTTTTTTTATTAGGATTGTTAAAATATTTGATACTTAGTAATCTCACTTCTTAGCTTTTGTTAAACTTTCGAAAATGGGGCCAGTGAACATGATGCGTGTTCCTTTTCTTACCCTTCGTTTTTAGCCTTTCATTAAAGCTTTATATTATAAATCAAACTGTCAATTTTATTTAAAATAAACACATAACACCGCACAGACGCATCCGAGTCTGTAATTAACGTTCTTGGCTAGTCTTGGATGCATTTCAAATGCACAAAAATAAATAATGTGGCGGTTACCTGACACCCATGCATGTTCCGTACAAAGCATTTTTTTACTCAAGTATTGTTTTTATGCAAAACGTTCAAAGTCTACTATATATTTTTGCTCTCTTTCGTTTTTTTGACCGTACATATTATAATACAAAAGAGTGTTAAAATGGTTGACATAAACATTTATAGCTGCTCTACCCGTTTCAAAAAACGTACTTGATGGTAATGACGTATTAGTTGTTAAATATAGTTTGATTCAAGCTTATTTATTTTCTTATGCAGCCTTTTGTTTTTAATGGCCTATCCTCGTTTTGTCAGTATCGTCATCTATTCATTGTCGTTGACATAGGTTTGTTTAGAAAAGAAATAATGACAGGCGCTCGTAAATCAGTAAAGCTACATTTCCCCTTCGATGCCCTATTTCTGTTTGATAGCTATAAATAACAAACAAATTACCACTAGTAGTTTACCATGGTGCAAACAAAATCTCACTTGACAGTTCTACCCACTCGTCCACAGACTTTGTCCTTGTTAAAATGTCACAGCGGGGATTACTTTGGTGAACTTTTAGGACAATGTTTACTTCCGTGTGCAGTGCGTTTCACGCGTGTCAAGGGTTTTATTTGACTTTTAGATTATAGAGAACAAATACACTCTTCTGTACAACAGACAAGATGGATGTAGGACGACGCACCGACTTTGCACTTACGCAAAAGTTCCTAGGCACTAAGTCGTGCAACGTGCACGCCTGTAGCCCCCGCCACTCCATCATCGTGGTTACCGAACTCAGTGCGCGGAATCTGCGCTGATATAGAAGTGATTCGGGCCTAAACGGAAAGCGACGTTGACAAAAATGCGACTCACATAGAAGCGATATTGAACGTCAAAATAACAAGCTACACCTAAAGTAAACTTTTTTTTTTTTGACAAAATACATTTGAAGTTTTTGCCGTTCCCAGAACACGACTTCTACGATTAAACACAGCGTACCTTATTTGGCTTGGCTTGTCCGTGAAGGAAAGTGTTAGGAGTGTTATGTTGGACGATCAAAATGTGAGCGGCATCACACCTTGTTAGGTTAAGGGGACACTGACAGGGTATTTAGGGTGACCAAGGTTTTTATTTGTACATAACGTATGAGAGTCAGACTACCCAGAACATAATTAGCGGCTCGAAATTCGTTTTCTTTCTTCCCGAAAACCGCCGATCGAGAACTGGCCGTTTTGAGTCGCGCTCACTCTCTTCTCCATGGTCACGTGCCGCTTTCTATGGTTTAGACACAGCCACGAAAGATAACCAAAGTCGTGGGTCGTCGAAGGCACACACTCAATACTACTAATAGACCAAAAATATGATACCCACTTTTTGTGGCTTATAAAAACTGCAAATACGTTGACTGAAAAAAAAAAAAGCTGCACAGTTACTTTTTTTAACAAATTTCTTCTCTATATTTCTTCTTCCTGCCCAGTCCAGTTTCGGTTTCGGGTTCGAGCAGTTGTTTATATTAGAAATATACGTGATGTTGTACCGAAATGTTGATTGGGTAGTTTTCTAACACCATAATGAATTGCCTGGCAAATAATAATAATAAGAAACACATTGGGGGTGTCAGTGTCCCTTGAATTTCTCAGTCATGGTGTGCATGCACTTTTAACACAACCTCTAATCAGTTCCTTCATTATACACTGTCTTACAAAAAGATTAAATTGGAAGGACCCAGTTTCCGCTCCTTCGCCTACTCTGATTACACTTTTTTTTATGCCAATAGCGGTCACTTTTCGATATGAAAAAATAAACTCTGGCACGAGTGTGCACGAAAGGAAAAATCGACTAAAACGCGTCTCTGCTCGCACGCGAGAAGAGAGACGTGAAAAGGCGAGACGATAATGATCGGCTGTGCTACGATGTTTCGTCCCCGCAGATGCTATTCTCTGCGGTGGTAGGCACTCCAACATCTGATACTCCGTTTCAAGTTTGAAGTCTCACCGCCGCTGGCGCTGCGACCACATCGGGCTAATCAAACAGCGTCAAGAGTGCCTCGTCATGGTGATCGATCATTGTCTTTGTTGGTTTTACTGTCACCAGGCTAAACCAATCACGTACAGAAAGAAAAAAAAAGCGCAGGCTCGCGGCTCTTCTACTGTGCGTGATTCGTTTAGCAGGTGATACGTAGCAAACGCACAAAGGCGATGAACGCCATGACGGTGCACTTTCAAGCTGTCGTTCACTAAGGACCGGCGGATTTCCGGCCGCTTTTGGAAAGGCAAGGCACCCATTGCTGAGCCTACAGCAGACGACGCCTCTTTCCTGTAAACCCATTGTGTTCTCCAGTCAGGGCTCGGCGCCGTGATATCACTGTTCCTTTGCACGAGGAACAGGCGAACTTGCTCGTCGTATACACCAATTCAACCCTCCAACTTCAGGCCACCTGCGGTGGCGCTGCTGTCGGCTCTGCGCGTGCGCAGACGTGTCGCTTCTGACGTGTCTGCGGGAGTGTTCGTAAAACGCCCTGTTGATGTATACGAATATATTCCTACGCCCGGCATGATCTCGCATTTTTTCGTCACGCGTTTCGAGTAAACGAATCGCTCGCACCCTCCGCGCACCTTCGGGGCTGCGCCGAATTCTCTCGGAATGCCATATTTTACGCATACGATGGCGGTAAATTACGTAACGTTGTCATTGGCCTCGCACGGCACGCGGCACGAGACAAATAACCCGCCCGATGCGATTGCGGCCCCGAGGAAAGCGGAAGATTATGATCTCGGCGCATGTGTATGTATGCACACCAATAGCTCCGGAGCTTGGAGAAACTAAAGTTGAGTGTTGCCACAGGCGCGAAAACGGAAGCTCCCAAAACAGGGTGTTTTTGTGGGGCGTCCGGGAACACGTTGCATGCGGGTGCAAGGCGCACATCGCTCCCGCACAATCGGAGCCTACCGCCTTTTGCGAAGATTGGGATTTATGGCGCTCGCTACGGGGAAGAACAAACCCAGGTAAAGGGGAGGGCTTCGCAGATCGCAGCAGCAGCAGCAGCACCGGTCTGGAGGAAGACATCATCTGTCCTCGTACATAAGTGATGCATTACAAATAACGACCTGGGCTCCCTGTGGTTTCATCCTTCTCCGTCGGTATAGGAAGCGGCGCACTAGAGTGCCTGGATTACAGAGTGTACCAAACTACACGATCGGCGTCACGTGGTTTATTGGGCCGCGTTTGCTGTTCGAGCTGCAAGGAGGGCACGAAAGCTTTGCTCATCTGGAACCTTCTCAGCTTTTCTTCCGGTTTACTGCCTCTCGGCCAGGAAGGGAACGCATGCGTACATGTGAACCATCATGCCAGTAGGCGTCCGACATTGTAGTGTTCCGGTCACCAGTGACTACGCCACCGGAGGGCCAGTCTTGACTGTCTACGGTGCACTCGAGACTCGGCGAAACACACCTGAAAAGAGAGGCGCTAGAGGGCACTGCGTGCGAAACCGGAACCCGCGCGCTCTACGCCGGTCAGATCAGTGTTGCCTGTCGGAACCGTACAAGGTTGAGTAGGACGGATGACTTAGCAAGTCGGTTTGAAAAAACATGAAAGATATATAAAACTCAAGGAGTTACAAAATTCCTTCGCGTAACAACAACAAAAAGATTAATTCCCGAACAAAAATAAAAGAAAGAGAACTGAAAATATAACTTATGTAACCGACTGCATACAACCGAGATAAAATATAAATAAACGGATGTTCGATTTTTTGCACAATTTATGGGTGAAATTTTTATTCTTTTTTCTCGGTACACGCGTAGATGCAGTAGATTTCCCGTATTGATCAGGTCGGCCGTGATTTACGAGCGGCGGTGATGATGATGGTGGACGCGTCGATGACGATCCCGATAGGGCTGCCTCGGACAGCCGGAGGGGTGGCGGTTTCAATATTTGAAAGCCTTTGGCCTCCGTAATCGTACCTAGAGGGTGGCGGACGGCGGCGGAGAACTATGTGTGCGGTTTGGGAAATAATGGCCTTCCTTTTCTTTCTTCGTCGGGGTCGCTGATGGGAGTTTCGGAATTGAATTCGACTCGGAAGCCGCGGTATTTTGGATGTGGAAGATCAAAAAGGGAAGAGGAGGGAAACAGGAATGTTAAGTGGGAGAAGGAAATCATCAGAGTTCTGACTGCTAGATGAAACAGATATTGTGTGCCCGCTTATTCCTGTTGAATGTAAAACGATGAACTAAATAACGACGCTGCGTTAAGACTTCAATGAACCCGACAAAATATGATTTTGATAGAAAAGATTGTGACGGAAAACGCTCATAGTACACGCTGTGTAAAACAATCGAGCAAAATGTGGAGTCCACAGGTACGTGTCCATTTTATGAGCTTTGTTCGCTGAGAAGTTAATCATGAAGAAGCAATTTCTGAACGCGGTCTCAACCGTCTTTAAGGTTGTTAAAGACGTAATATAGAAACAAAAAATTTGTGTTTTGGTTTGCAAATTACAATGTTTATAACACATCCCAGTTTGACTTCGCTGCCTTTCAATTAAACACTTAAACTTCTTTGTCTTAGTTTATACCACGAGATAACACCCACCAGAAAACCTTAAAGGGATTCTAATATATCAAACAGTTTTTACTATATTCGGTTTCTAAACCACATGCACTGCCCAGTCATGACAAGGCCCAACCTGAACGTTAGAGAACTTCCCTACAACCCCAGACGCAATATCTATTAAGACCCGCAGAAGAAGGCACCCCAACGCTGTAAAACAAGGCAATAAAAAGGGTCCAATGCGGAAGCCTCAACAGATGATGAAACCCAACGGTACCAGAGCCAAACAAACCCAAGACAAAAAACAGAAGCAAAATCGAAGCATCAAAACGAAGCCCTCGTCTGCCATCTCGGTCATCGATCTCGTCGAATTACGAAGAGGTTTTGGCCATAAATCAGTTATTCTTTTCCGCTGGAATCAGTGGCACGAACACACAAAGGAAGATGAAGGCCTAGAAGAAAAAAGAAACACCTAAAGCGAAGAACAAGAAGACATGGCCAAGGATGAGCGAGCTATTTCCGAGGCAATAGAAGGAAGTTACCGCTTGCCGTATAGAAGCCATCATTCGATCCTGACCAAGGAAGCTGCTTTTTTCTTCTGTGTATCTCTTATTTATATTTGATCTCTACGCGGTTTGCTCGATTGTATCTGGGACTATATGTTCGCGAGGAAATGAGACTGAGATTAGTTGGTTGTTTGCTATGCAGGTAGAGTCGACGCGATGAGAGGGAAACCGGTGATGACCTTCGTCTTCGTATCCTTGCCCTTTGGGCAGCAGAATGGTTTAGATACTTCTCGCGATGGTTTCGGCTAGATGGTTGTGGTGTAAGTGTGGCGCCTGGAACGCGTGTTGAACTGGTGCGTTTACCGCATCCAAGTGTCATGAGGTGGCCGGCCACGATCCTGGCGGTATCACAACAGCGGGTCGCACTCCTGCTGGACAGTCCGCAAAAGCTTCGGAAGGTGGTCGGAGCGCAAGTTCGTCTGCTTCTTTTGCTGGGGTTGTGGTGACGTCAGAGTGACGCCAAGCTCTGATTGGCTCTGATTGAAGGATATAGTGGGTAGACTCCAAAGCAAGCTGCCTTGAGGTCTACCCACTATCCTTCCATCGGAGCCAATCGGAGCTCAACGTTCTGACGTCATCATAGCCCCTGCAAAAAAGCAGACGAACTTCCGCTCCGCATAGGAGTTTAGACGCCGTGACGAAAGCCACACTCGCGTCTGCTCAGGCTTTTTTTTTCCGAAACTTTTATGATTAAGCATCACGATCGCGACATCCGTCAGCAGCACACTCCAGTCTTTGTGACGTCATTTGTTTACACTTCGGGACTACCTTCGTTGGACTGGCGTAATATGAATCCAAACAAACCGGTCGTAGCCGGGTTTCAGCCTAGGCCCGGTAGTGTAATGAATGAATCGTATTCGTGCATTTTCGCTCGAGTGAGAGCATGTACGTTGCTAGAGCTCGCGATTGCTTGCGGCGAGAAAACAGGCTGTTACACTGTCGCGACCTACCCAGTAGCCCTGGAACCCTTTCGACCTGCGTACACCCAGGGTGAATGTTTTGCTGTTTTTGTGACATGAAATGTACGCGCTGCTTATGAAAACAAAACAAAAGGTCGCTTCTAACATTACGAGTTTTATTTCGAGCCCACGATGAGAGAATGACGCGTGTAGTTGGATAAATACTCGCGGACCCAAAAATAGCTCCAGTCTTGCCCGATAGGTGGCCACTGTGTGTTTTATCGTCGCAAGAAGTAAGAAGTCATGGCAATCTAGGCGGTCACACTCAAACAAAAATGTGAGCACCAGTCTTGAGTACTCACATCGGTTCTTCCGATGGATTGTGCCCTCACAGCGGAGAATGTCTATGATGTCTACCTATGTATCTTGTTTGGGTTAGTGTGGCTATTTCTGTAGCGGGGCAGGAGGTTTACTTCCAATTAGCCTTGCTTTTGTTCGGTAGTGAACGGAAGCACCTTGACTCAGGATCTTCACAAAAAGCACAAAAAAGGCGCTGTGACAACAATTTTGGTTGAAACGAGGAGAAAAAAAGCGCATCAATCATACGTACTTCCTTTTTTGTATTCTATATACATCTTTTTTCTCGTCCATCTGCAGTGTTCATCCCACGTACACCCTACTGCGATGTAGTGAGCAGGAGATAGACTAAGAGCTTAGAGGCTACACACACAGAAACAGCTAAACTAAAAAGGCTACATGATTGTAGGCTCCCTAGGATTGACTGAACCTACCGACTGCAACGCATTGGCCTCGAACGTCAAGTCAATTAACAATCGGATCTCCTTCACTGGCTCTGTCCCCTCGTGTCCTATGTGAAAGGAAGAACATTTTAAAAGGTACCAACGCGTCTATTTCCCCACGGACAGTACGATAGGCGAATGTACGGTGAACTAGACATCATTGGGAAGGCTTTGGAATATGTTGTTACCTAAGAAATTTCATTGCGCGCCTGGTGCAAGAACGTGGAAACATTTTCCTTTAATGACAAAAACAATTGCGCTGATTTTCTTTGTAGATTCCCGAGAGGCGATTTCCGCGTGATGGGAGAAAAAGTAGACGCGTCCACATATTTCATGGAGTAAAAAAAAATGGAGGGGTCTGCTTTCCCTAAAATAATCGTCATCTGACACGGCTGAGTAACACAAGATTTGACTTGACCTTCTTTGAATCAGTGGCGTGCAAGCGATATGTCGTCTACACATGGTCTTTCCTGGTATTTACCTTCGACATGCCTCCATCACCTCAATTAGGATTCGGAGTTTCTAAACAAATGCCCTTAGGGCGGTACTTTACATCAGGAATACATTTTATGACCAAGTGTTACGAATGAAAGCGCCTAGACGAAATAGGAGAAAACGAAATTCCGAGGACACCTAAGCAGCACTTGTTAAGAGTTGTGAATGCGAAAGCAGAAATGTCGTTCTTCCGCTCGCTTAGTTCGTCTGCGGTCTACTGGCGTGGACGAGCCACGATTCGCTGCTGCCGAGGTTGCGGCTGCCGACGAAATGAATCTGCTTCAGGCGCCGCCATATTCCTCGAAGCCGAGAGGAGCAGAAGCGGCCGCAGCCCCGGCAGCGCGTGATTCCAATGGGAATTTATTGATAAATTCCAATGGGAATTTATCTATCAGTTCGCTGCTACAAACTGCAGGCTTCGTTCCATGAGCCAGTGACCAACGCGCCCGGTGCGCATCCACTATTAGCCCTCTCCTCCCCCCCCATCTTCATTCACAACGCTTAGAAGAAGAAGGCTTCGCTCCATGGGACAGGAGAATTTAGGTGTCGTTTGGCGCGGCTTCAAAAGCTGAGAACGCCGGTTCGCTGCTATGGGCCAGTTACTGTTTACGCATTAAAAAGACTAATTCCCTACTCCTTGCAATATTATCCTGCAAATTAACTGCAGCGACAGCCGAGACGGTCCACATTCTGGTGCGCAAAAAGTATTCGCAATTGCACTGAACACTAAGTATGACGTGATGTTATGCCACAACGTCACGTGACGTTATGGTTTCACGTGACACTGTAAGGTCACAATATTAAACTGAAGCGGAGAAATTCCCCAGCCACGACGTCCACGATACACTCACCCGGTATCCGTTGTGAAACCCGCCCATAACGACTGTCACCCGAAAACATGGAAAGAGGTCTGATTTTATCATTTTTTAGCAATTTTGTTTCTACCGAACGAGCTCGCCCGCGCACTTCCTTTACATTCAATTGCAGAGCAACTTATCTTCTCGAAAGAACATGCCATCTGACGTATATCTGCCGCACGAGAGGCCCATCAGTTCAAGCAACTCACTTAAAAGAAGAAAAAAAAAAAGAGAAAAGAAACAAAGAGAAAATGACGGCAGTTCCGCTGCTCGTCTTTCTCTGCTTTGAAAACGAGGAGGACGGCAGGTGGCGTTCCACATCCCGCACTGATCCCGCGGTCGTAACAACGGCGGCGGGGCACCATTACCCCTCGACGTATTTTTGCGGGAGACAAATCCCCGACGCGCAGTTTGTCACCGCAACGGCGGCCCCCCTTCCCCCCCCCATCGCCCCATCGCCCCCCCCTTCTCCCCCTCCCCAACCCGGCCAAAAACAGCGATTCCCGAGGCTGCGATTGCGGCCCAACAAAAATGCCATCGAGCTCTCGGTGTCCCGTGCAGAAACCCTGGGCGCGAGTACGTAGAGTATGGAGTCCTTTGTAGGTGGGGGTTGTACGATGACGAGCGACTGAGAACCCTTGGTTCGGACATCCGAACATGGGTTCCCACTTCGGTTTTCGGCGTAGGTTGTTACCCGCGCTGTTTATCACAGCGCGGAGCGCAAGGGTTGTTGTCGATGATGATCTTCGGCGGCGAAGGTGAACGGAGGTTTTCTCGATGCCTGGCTCATCATCGGCGCTTCGTGGAGTCGTGATTCTAGTGCTATCCACCCGTGATCGAGACATTATTTGTGACTCTGATTTTTATACAACAAAGACGTCTCACCATCCAGTAATATTCGTACCGTATCGTACATTGATATAAACTTTTGTTTTCGTTCGTTGTATACATGTAGTTTCTTCGTCTGCGTGTTGCCCTTATGTAACGAGTCTGCTGATATTGTTAAAGAAAGTATTTAACGGTACATTCTGAGAAGTGCCTGCGAGTCTACTTACCCGCAAAACACTCTAAGAGCCAATCTCTGCGATCTAGAAAATCAGCTCATCAAATGACGAGGAGGAACATCCGTTTAGACCTCAAAATGAAGTCCGCGCTGCGGCATTATGCAATGCAAGCATGACGCTCTGCATTGCGTAATGCCACAGCGCAGACTTCATTTTTCAGCTCTAAACTAAGGTTCCAACTCATCATTCGCTGAGCTGATATCGTAGATCGCAGGGATTGTCTCTTTCAGTGTTTTGCGGGTAAGTAGGCGCGCAGGCATTTTCTTTTAACAGACAATATGATTAGGTAATAAGGATTCCCATAATTATGTCTTAACTTCCTCAGAGTTCATTACGGTCACAGTTCCGTTGGGTACTCCGCTGTGGTCGCTAATGTCGTGAGAAGTTCGTGTTTGCCGTCGTTTGCCGTCAGAACCGGTTGTCGTCGTTTGGCTTCATATATTCGCCACCCTTGTATTCATTGCAGTGTTGGCGGAAGACGTTACAAGTAACGCTTTACTTTTTATTGGTAACGTGTAACGTACTCGTCACTTCTTCAAAACTGTAACGGGTAACGTACTTACGTTACTTATTTCGAATAACGGGAAACGGAGTTATGTTACTGGTTACCTCTTCTTTCCTAAACGTAAAAAAATTACGCTTCAATTTTTTTTATGTTTCTAGGCGCCAAGTTGTGCGAATTTCTGAAGTGTTTTTCTTTTCGTTTTTCTTTTCGTTTTAGAGCGCAGCTCTTAGGCGCCCGTTTCCGGCTTGAGCAGCGTCGCCGTCGCCTGTCGGTGTAACCGCGCGGGGCATTATGGGTAAATTTGCCCGAAGGAACCCGAGGTCCTCCCGAAGGACCTCGGGTTCCTTCGGGAGGACCTCGGGAGGACCTCGGGTTCCATCGGGAGGACCTCGGAAGGACCTCGGGTTCCTTCGGGAGGACCTCGGAAGGACCTCGGGCTCCTTCGGGAGGACCTCGAGAGGATCTCGGGTTCCTTCGGGAGGACCTCGGGAGGACCTCGGGTTCCTTCGGGAAGACCTCGGGTTCCTTCGGGAGGACCTCGGGGTGGGGGGGGGTCGCGTAACCTGGGGGGGTCACGTGACGATGACGTCATCAGTGATAATGACGACGCGGATGCTGATGACGTCATCAGTGATGATGACGATGACAATGCGGATGCCGATGACGTCATCAGTGACGTCACTGAGGACGTCATCAGTGATGATGACGATGACGATGTGGATGCCGATGACGTCATCGTCATCTGCATCGTCATCGTCATCATCACGAATGACGTCATCGTCACGTGACCCCCAGGTCACGTGACCCCCCAGTCACGTATCCCCAGGTCACGTGATCCCCCAGGACACGTGACCCCCCCCCAGTACCCTTCCCTCCTCCTCCTCAAGAGCTGCGCTCTAAATCGGCGTTACAGGGAGTTGTAAACGGCTTTCATTTTTCTTGTGACTATTTAGGTGAAACCGTAAAAATAATAAACCAATTATATTCAGTTTCGGCATGGGCATAATGTTTCTTGAAATACGGCGCGTGTGCATACCTGTAACGTCAAAAAAGTAAAACGTGTTCATTCGTATTTTAAAAAAAGCAACGCCAAAATAACGTGCGTTAATTTTTATCGGTACCGGTAACGCGCTCCTTTTATTTTGAAGTAACGTAGGACGGTAACGCGTTCCTTTTATTTGCAAGTAACGGTTAGCGTATTTCGTTACTTTTTGCGGTAACGCATACATCACTGCTTCATTGTTCACCGTCGTCGGCCGTCGTCGTAGGACGCAATCCTAGCTGATTGTCGTAGATCGCCGCAGCAGATCCTCGTCGTAGGTCGTCATAAGTCATCGTCGTCGCAGGTTCTTGTCGTGGGTCATGGTTGGCGTTCATCGTCGCGGTTCATCGTTGTGGTTCATTGTCATGGTTCGTCGCTGTGGTTCATTCTCGTGGTTTGTTCTTGTGGTTCGCTTTCCTCCCTCACAACACCCCATTGTTTGACATGGCTCGTCAAGTTGTTGGTCAGGGTCGCTTATTTTTCTTGTCTTGGTCGACTTACGCTCGTAGTTCGTTCATCCGCTTCTTCACTGTAGCATTGAAAGTGTGCAAACATTACCCCTCACCTCCACCAGAATGTCATGAATAAATACGGACGACAAAGGTAGAACTGAAAATAAACCTTTAATGAGGCAAACTTGTGCCTACAAATATAAAGAGAAAGGTACAACTCCTCCTGCGTCGCTTACGGAAGGGTAGCTGTCCCCGAAGAAGCGCGTAGCCGCTGCTCTTACACACACGTAATGTTCAGGAATATTCGAACCAGAACACACGATGACAGCAGAGAATGTGCTGGAAATTTCCACAAGATTAAAGATGATAAATTAAAAGAAGATTCGTTGTTGGATCCTTAGGGAATACGTTAGCATAACCCTTGGGAAAAGCCACACACGCTCCCCTTCGGGAAACGCAAACTCTGACCCCTTCACTTTTTGTTTTCAATTTTTCTTTTTTTTGCTTTCTTTATCTTTTGCCGCCTCTTTTTTGGCTTCGTTACGGGATCAGTGCTAGCGTTTCTGAAAAGGGGACGTGCGTGATGTTCCTAACGGTCATGCTAACACATTTCTTAAGAATCCACCAATAAACCTTCCTTTGATTTTTTTTTTTCTGGCGAAGCGGGCTCGCCGAGCCAACTTCGCCCCAGCTTCTGTCACACGCAGGCCCGCGTCGGCTTGCCGCTTCTTGCGCCGCCTTTTGGCCAGCCGAGCTAGGCGCTCCTTCCGCGCCTCTGTCTCGTTCGCCCGCCTTGCACGGGTAGCAGCGGCATCCGGGGCCTGACGCTGCTTTCGCTGTTCACCGGTTTCCAGCGAGCGGATTGGCTTCCGCCCCATGACGTCACCTCCCTCTCGCCTTTTACCTTCCCTACTCTCCTCCTCTCTACGCGTGTCGCTTCCCTTTCCACTGTTTTGTCCTCAGACGGACGGCGTCAGCTTTTCCCTGTCATGTGGGCTCTACTACTAACGCAATAAAAATAAAGCACAGAGTAGAACGGGGTTCAAATCCCGTTCCTTTCGTGGCCGCCGCGTGTGTTGCCACCTCCGACACGCACGCAGAATTTTTTTATATTGTTTACCGACATAGAAGTTGGTAAAAATACTAGTGGAAGGTATACTTGCAACCCCCCCCCTCCCCCAGAAAAAAACAAAATAGAAGAAAATTGGTCCGCTTGCATTGTGCAGATCGGAATATTTCAGAGCGGGTTGTTGTGTTAAAGGGCATGCCCAAATAGTAAGAACATTAAATTACTTGTTTTTTAATGTTGTCATGTGTTAGCGCCGTCTTAAAACAATACAAAGGACACACGCGAAGTGCGGGCCACCAGACGTTTGACGCGGTTTTCCCTTTGGCAGGCATACATGTTTGACGCGCATGAAAATTACTTCGTCTCCGCGGTCGGCCTTCATGTCAATTGAAGAGCTTATAAGTTATAACAGACGCCTAATTTTGGTCGCAAAGAAGTGCCAGCTAGTTGAAACGCGTCCTGATGATTAGGTTGTGTCCAGCTAGCTCCAGCTTCTCACACAAACACGGATTTGAAGAAGTTGGGCTTCTCCTCAGTTAAACCCATTGTGCGGAGAAGCCCACTTTGCGTGAACTCCGCGCAAGAAGAGTTTTGCGGGTACTCGTGTTTTCGAAACCACCCTGTGGGACGGTACGATTTTTATAATAAAAACAAAACTCCTACCATTTCTATTATTTTAAAGCACATAAAGACGTGCCTCTAACTATATTTTTCTGAAGGTAGAAGCTACATTTATTTTGCAATGGCGCGCTCTAGTCCAAGTTTCATAATTCTCTAATAAAAAATGCAGAGGCATCTGTCGTATCCCACGCACGAGCCAATATTGGCTTATGTGGGATTTACATACGAACTTTATTTTAAGAAGCGAATAAAGATTGTTTTGTATTGTATTGTACTGCGTAAAAAACATTGTGGTTGTGTGGGTGTTGTGTGCGTTGCATATTATTGTTTGGCAACTCTACGGGACGTCAACGCGTACCGAGTTACCTCGTGCGATGAACTTGAGAGCGGGATAAAATCAGGCATCATTAAAGACGTTTTGGTTGCATGGGGCAGCTTTGAATTGAGAGCGCGCAACAAGACAGTGGCGCCACGGTGCGGCTTCCAGCAAAATTATTTCGCATATACCACTGCAGGACCGGCATTGACATCCAGTGTAGGGAGCAGCCAAACTTAGTTTATAAATATAATGTCAGTTTACCCGAGCACAGCGCTATTCGAAACGTTGAAGGACACGATGGGTGCTAACATTTTTTTAAATTTTTTTTACACAAGATCCGGAATTTGAGAACACAGTTCTCCTCCTAGTGCTGGCGAAATGCTCCGAAACCATCTTATAAGATCCAAGTATACGTTTACTGTATCCGAGGGCGAGAGAAGAGCAATTTATTAATGAGAGGAACGAACAGTACCTATAATGTAGATTTCAACAATTATTCGGTCTGGTGAATGTCGTCCCGTAGTGATTTCGGAACCTGCGAACGCTCAAACGCTTCGTAGGGGCATCTTCCAGAACAGATAAGCTAAAAACAAAACAAAAAAAACAACAACATGCCGGCGTGTTTCTGCCGTTGACTCTCAGAGCTGCGGGACATGCGATTGAACTCGTGCTCTGAGCAACTCCTGCGGCTCGAACGATGGGAATACACACACAGAGAAAACGTTGGACGCGGGTAGGTTTCGAATGGGTGCCAAATCTTTACTCCGGAGCTAGATCGAGAAACGCGCTTCCCTATGTGGGACGTAATGTGGACGTTATCGCTGGTGACCTTGGTGACGCTGCCAACCAACCGCCACAAGGCGGAAAGGCGCTCACAATATGTACACCTTTCCAGCGGCATTTCCGAACCAGGCGATTTAGAGCGCGCATGCCTGGTTTGGAGAGTGTAGGTTAGTGTTGACAGACTACGCTGAGCTGTGGGTTTCACTCGTCAGGGGGCCGTGGCAGCCTGCGCAGGCACAATTCCGGACACTGTGGCGGCTAAATTGCGGCGTTTTATAGCTGTTTTTGTGTGTGTGTGTCTTTTATGTGAAATAAAAGTTCTCGAGACCTTTGAGAAAGCTTTCTACCATCTCTGGGGGAAGTAAAAAAAAAAAGCACATAAAAGCTATTTTTGGTCAGCCCGTGCACGACGTAGAACGAAATGCAACTAAAATGTTTGTTTTATTTTACAAAGGTATTTTCATGCCACCAAACCATCAGCAGTGTCAATAATAATAATATTAATAATGATCATAAGCTTTTATTTTCCCTTTTTTTTCATTACAAAACGAAAAAAAGGTGGAAAGGAGGGCAAAAAGCTGCTACTGCAGCTTGACGAAGCCTTAGTTCCCATACACGCCTTGGCGGAAAAACAGCATAAAAATAAAATACGCTAACCCTAAAAATTCAAACATACACCACCACAACACTACAAGCATTATACTTATTTCTTTAGAAAGTTAACTGAAAGACATATGGCCACTCGGATAGAAATAATTTTACAACACATGCGTGACACTACACGATATTATATAGAAAATGAGATTGTAGTAGTATGTTCGCTAACATCCGATTTGACTTTCCAAATATACACACATCATTTGCTTCAAGTTCATTTAGTTGAGATGGCAACAATTTACAAGGGTCTTAACTGCCCAGAAATGTTGTACCACACAGGATAGCCGAAAGGCATAAATATTCCTCGCTCAAAACATAAATTTCTACAAGTCTCATCAATCGAAAAACCTATTGAGCGTACCTCACAGTGCCGCGTAATCTAAAAGAGGTTTATTTGAGAAATGTATAAAATAACTCAGCATATTCAATCTAATAGAAGACAGTCGCTTCACGACGACCAGATGGAATCCGGATTTGTTTTAAAACATATCTTGGGACAACCTTTTTAGATGCGGAGCATCTCTTGCTCGGGTCTATGTCCCGCGCCGTCGTAGTCCGCACTCACACTACGCACGCGCAACTCTCCTCCCCTCTCTTCTACAGCTGGCGTTACTCTCTGCTCTCTCTCTCTCTACCAGCTGTGTGCACTTCGCGTGGTTCTCTTCACTCACACCGCGCGCGCACGCTCTCTCTTCCTCTATACTTCGTTTCAGCTTCGGTCCGACGCAGCCAAAGCTACAAGCGCGGCTCCGGGCTTTCAGCATTCCTGCCAAGCACGCGCGTTCGTGCAGTGCAAGCACTGTTCTGGGCCACACTGCTTGTAGCATCGGCTGCGTCTGGACGCTGACAAGTATAGTCTCCTCTCTCAAGTGTGAAAAAATAAATAAACGGCGAGCGGCGAGCGTTCCAAGTTTCTCTGCCGCGAGCCCCGACGAAGGCTCGCGTAGGGAGTTTCGCTAGGGCAGTCGGTGGCGCCATCTCTCGACGTCAGCACGCAACTGACTCTTTCCTCGGAACCAACATGATGCTCCGCATCACCCCATGGTTCCCCTCAGGAAGATGATGTAATTGTTTTTTGCACAGCATTACAACATAGAACGGGTGTGTCCGCATCACGCGAAGTCTTTGCCGGGATTATTTCAATGGAGATAATCCTCGAAGAACACTGAACGTACCACGTACTGCTCGACGTTCTTTCCCTTCGTTTGTTTCCCGCGAAGGTCGAACAGGCTACGAGTCCAGGTATTTCCTGGTTCTCACAGTAGAAGATGACACAAAGCAGGTAAGCATCTTAAATATGCAAATGAACTAAAAACTTCCAAGGAAGGCCGGCGAACTTCGAATTCACAACGGAGGCGGAGAGTCGCACTGACCGGGTTTCCACAGCACAGGCCGAGGGTGCAAATGTCTGGCTGATAGGGGTCGCGAGAGTCGCAAAATGGCGATGACCGGAGAGTTGTTTTTAAGAGCCGTACATAGAGAGAGTTTGGTCAATGGGAGGAGCGGGCAGAGCCATGGTGGGCACTAGACGCAGAAAGAGGGCTTGACATGCCCTCTTGGCCAACCAGAAGCCGAAAATGATCCACTAGCAGTGGTAGCGACAAACAGTTCTAAAAAGTGCGCAAGAGTAAAACGTAGTAACTCATCGTGGTTAAAAATATGGTGAACATAATGTTTCGATTATCATCATGCAAAAAAAAATGTAAAAAATGAATATGCCCCTCGAACTCCGTTTTGGTCGGACGGAGTCTTACTGCTCGGACGGCAGATTCTCGGCCCTCGGCACCTGGCGGACGAATTACGCCGATCGCTTTGCTAGTCACGCAAGCTTTTCATATCTTTCATATCTTTATATATCTTTCACCATGATTTTGCATGACCGTGATCGAAACATCACGTGCACCATATTTTCAGGCACCGGTAGTAACTCCGACGCACTTGTTAGGTTTAATTGTTCCTCGCGACCACCGCCAGGGTATAATTCGCGGCTTCTGGCTGACCACATTCGAATTTGTGAAGACGCCCTGGAACACGGCCAGCCCGCTCTCGGCCAATGGCACCTCCTCATTTGTCTCCTTATAACTTCACTATGAATGGCTAAACTCTCTATATACGGGTCTGCTCTTTTTGTAAAGGTCTATAGGTGACGCATGCTCCCAATAAAAACAACAGCAACAACAACGGTTAACGAAAAGCTTTTTCTTGCGTTCGTATATGTAGCCCGTTTAACCTCGTCTCGCATTGAATAAACATGGTTTTTGAACCCACGGCCTTCAGTTTAAGCAGATGATTGGAGGTGATTACAGGATGATCATACATAATACGAAGCGTTTTATTTTGATAAAAAGAACGTTGGGGCTATAGTCGGTTATACGGTCTGCAAGTTCATCTGCTCTTCGCGCACCTCGTGCGTTTGTTTACCCCCAAACGCGTCCGTGTGATTTCGTTTACCCCCGACCTCGACCAATGACGGTTGCGCGCTTGGCTCCTTCGTCATCGCGCGTTCTCTAGGCGTTCTCTATGTCGCCCCTTGATCGCCATGCTCCTCTTTTGCGCTCCGATGCGCAAAAGATTCATTTTGGAACACTTGCTCGCCGTATAGATTATGGCATAGCCTGCTTTATACTTAAGAGAACCTGGCAGATCGCCACGAGAAGCGGCCACGAAATGAAAAAGGTGGAGCGCCAGACAACGGATGGGAGGAGAGCCACGTGACTGGCGCCCTGCTGCGTCGAGACGCTGAAACACACTTCTCCCGAGCGAACAAGTGTGTTTCGGGTCCTCGCCGCTGCCAGAGCTATGCGCTGACGTCCAGGTTCCCCAAGAAATGGCTCTTTGATGCTCTGTGCTACCAGATCCTCGCGCTTCAAATCTGCGACCGGGCACTCTGTGGCTCCGTCGTCGAACTGCCGGGCTTTGTGAGTATATAGGAGGCTATGGTTATGATTAAAGTGGAAGCTCTTCCATCACCTCTTTCCACTTTAGCCGAGCGAACTGTGGAGAGGAGGTCGCCTCCTCTCCAGTGTTTCCTCTGCTCAAATAGATAATGGGTGGGAGGAGCTTCCACTTTAGTCTGAACCTATTACCGACTATATTCACACTGTACACTTTCTCACGAGGACACAGACGCTGTGCATCAGCTCTTCGGGCCTAGAGTGTAAAAATGGCGAATGCGTTAAAAAAGGTAAATTATTATGTTTCTTACCAAACGTTACGACTTCAGCGCAACGTTTTCTACACAGTGAAACGCCGTGGATGTCTGCACCACGGCAAGACCGTTTAGAAAGCAAGGCCTTGTTGTAGAATCGCGTACGTCATTCACCAGAGGTGAGTACGAGGCACAGACTCAACACGAGTCCCAACCGTAGGCTGGCGCAAAACTCGTGTCCCCTATATGCCTCGCGCTGGCCTACAGCTGGTGACGTAGACATCACAGAACTAAGGCTTCGCGTAGCCATTACACAACCACGGTCGTAGACATTACAGAGCCTATAGGGGCTGTTAACAACGGCAGCTTCGATCAGATTTAATTTTTAAAATGTGTTCTACCGAAGAACGATAATTGCTTGGACACGGGTTAGAAGCGGTGAAAAGTTAAGAATAATATATTTTACCTAATGAAGAATCGCACTCTTCTCGAAGGTGCGCCAAAATTATCTTGAAGGTATGGGGGCAGATTTCGG
Source organism: Ixodes ricinus (assembly GCA_037355805.1). Taxonomy (NCBI): domain Eukaryota; kingdom Metazoa; phylum Arthropoda; class Arachnida; order Ixodida; family Ixodidae; genus Ixodes; species Ixodes ricinus. The sequence continues at coordinate 54,404 of JAZHYW010057426.1, read as the reverse complement.
GCCGTAAAATACATTCTCGTACCGCTTGATGGAGCCACGCGTTCGGCCCCGGGCTCGAATGCGTGGGGCCCAGGCTCGGATCAATAAAGCGCTGGGCTCTTCGGACGCCCTGGCGAGGCAGAGAGTAGAGACCGAAGATCGGGCACAGTCTCAGGATACGACGTTCTACGCGAGCTTATCTTATCCGAAGGGGCGTGCCTGAAGTTCTCAGCGGTGAGCCATGAAGTGCCGCGAGATAAAGGTCTTAGTTTCAATCGATGATAATGTTGTTCTTCGAAATGAAGTTTGTCACGTGAAGTCAACTTAATTAAAATTATCTTACTGCCAGCATGTTTTCTTCATTTCTTTATCTTTATCGGATATTAGTAATATTTGTGCACCCAAATAAACGTTTTCAACTAAATTAAAGTGATTCCTTTGATAATGTTTTGTAAAAGGGTGAGACAACGTTTCTCCAATTAAAGGAAGTGCACCACATCGAACAAGTAGAATGTGCAGTTTCAAACGCGCGCTGTAGTCACTATCATGTCATAAAACGCATTGTATGCTTTATTAAAGCATGAAATGCTTTTTAACGCTGCCCTCAATCCCAAAGCTTTGTGCATCCGTCCTTCCATGAACTTTCCGCTAAATTTAGCGTGAAAACTGGCGTCACGGGACGTCACGTGACCTATACACCTTGGGGAAATCGACTACACGGGACCTTTACGTCAACTCGGTCTCTCCGCTAAATTTAGCGGGAAAATTCATGTCTTGTGGCCAAAATATCAAATCAGCAGTTTCCCCGCTATATTTAGCGGGAAATTGACGTCATGTGACATATAAACAATTCAGTTTCGCTCTAAGTTTTGCGGGAAAATTTACGTCTTGTCACCCAGGCACTAATCTAGTTTTCCCGCTAAATGGGGGGGGGGGAATGACGTTGAATCGACGTCACGTGAGCTATCCAACCACTCAGTTTTCCCGCCAAAAATGTAGCGGGAAATTAATCGTCGCGTGACGCACCAACTCACTCACGAATTCCCCCCCTCTCCCCCAATTCCCTATAATCCATTTGATGCAATATAGGACTGTAAACGGAAAGTTCGCTGCCAATTTTTCTGTTTTCGATTCTTGCTTCGTGATTTGATATTGGACGTTCTTATCTGATAATGCCTCAATCTCATTGACCACTGAGGGATAATCTGCGTTTTATGAACTGGCAAATTTATCAGCGCCTATATCATGCTCTAAACGCAAACATTGTCATAATTTAATTTTAAAATAAAATATTTGTTTGGCGTTCTTGGGTTGCTCTTGGTCGATAAAGCGTATCCAGGGCAAATAAATCGATAAAAAAGACAGAGAAACGGGACTACCGGAAATCCCAGAAAAGACACAAAAAACCACGTGGGACAGTGGCATGCCGCTCAATATCAGCAGCACGCCTGACAAACTCCTTCCGATCCCCATAGGGACACACATAGGCCTGAAGGGTTCCCCACCAATGGGAAAGTCCCAAACCCAGTTGTTGTCTGCCCCTCCCTAGGAAAGCTAGGGCTGTTTCTTTTGAATGCCCCTTATCCGTCAACAAACAAGGCCGACAGAGTCGTGCTCGCGTCGACTGTCCCGCCCGCTATCTTTGAGGGAAGTTCCCTGGGAAACGGTGAAAGTACGCAGGGCAAAAGTAGGGAAGCTTGGGGAGGGGAGCCGTGGACGCTGGAGGATAGAGCAGAGGTCTTAGGTGAATATCGATGAGGGAAGTGGGAAGAGAAATGGGGAATGGAGTAGAAAGGAAGTTTGTAAAAAAATATTGAGAAAAGTTGGGTTTGTTTTAGGGAAGCGAGAGGGAATGGTAGAAACTGAAGAAGTAAATTGGGGAATGGGAGGGGGTAAAAGGGAAAATCAAATATAACAGGGGACGTGAATGCTCCCACAAAGTCAGTGACCCTCCCCGACTTTTTGATTTACCCAAAGTTTGGATAAGGGGACAATTGGGGAAGTGCGAGTCTTTCTATTTCGTTGTCCCAACGGATAGGTCCTGAATGGACCGGATGTCACCAGGAACAAGGTCAGTGCTTCCGGTCACGTGGACGTCTTCCATTCAGAAAGGTTCAATCTTCCGAAGAGTTCGTGTCATTCACGTGTGTTTATTTAAACGGGGCGTGAAGTAACAATGGGGCCTTTAACAATGGCAAGCAAGATATAAAACGATGCTAGCATAAAGAAACAAGATTTATGTCACTCAGTTTGGTGTGATATAAGCAAATTTTACTGGCGCTCATTGAGAATGCCGACGTTTGAGACAAATAAATAAACGTTCAAGCGAACCATAATTAGGTGAATTTGCACAAAATGTTTTTGATAGGTGAAATGAATTGGTATAATTTAACTTTAGGAAGAATGAAGATTCTCTTAAATTTAATCTTGTTGTCCCGGATGCTTTTGAACTCGAGTTAATCTGAGAAGTTTTTGTTCTGATTGGTTTGCGCCGAATACATTTGTAGTTATTAGTAGTAATGGACGACATCCCTCATGTTAAATAATATTTAAATCTACCAAATATAGCAGCCGTTCTGTTAAGGCTCGTCGATTGTTTTTGATTTTCATCGTGGAATTATGTACTTCATTGAATGCTTGTTTTTAAACACTCTCAACCTGAAGAAGCATTTGTGCCCAGTTTTAAAACAACTATTTTTTCGGAGCAGTACAACAAGTAATAATGTATTGAAATCCAATGACAAGTAGAAATAACAAGACGATCGAAATAAACTAGATTCGCAAGCCCAAACAATATCAACCTCGGTGAAGCACCAATCATGTCAAATGTTGCATGGTAAACAACTAAAGACAAACGTTTGTTTGGTTTTATAATCTGGAATCGTTTGTAAGGCGCCGTTCACACACTTGGAATCGAGTACGGCAGAGAGAGACAAGACCTGTTTTTAAGCCTCTTGGGACGGCTTAGGACCTGCTCCGCAGCAGCATCTGGTCTTACGCCGTCGCAAGAGGCTTAAAACCGGTCTTGTCTCTCTCGGTCGTACTCGGTTGCACGTGTGTCAACGGGCCTCAACTCTAGACTTGACCACCAGCTAGTTTGATGTTCTGTCGAATGCATAATGTGCCGCGTGTACTAACTACGCAACACACCCTAAACCCCGAGACACTGAGAAATAAAAAAGAAAAATAAACATAAATATGTTATTCATTTTAAACCCCGAAACGTAGGACAAAAAAAAAAAAAAAAAGAAGAGGGGGACAACATAGACACAGGTTTTAAGTCTCGGGTTTCAAAATGTTGAAAGTTCACCAGCTCGCTTGCACCTTCACTGTAATTTTTTAATATTTTATTTCTCAGTTTTGCAGGGTTTAGACTATGATGTTTTCTAACCAGCTCGCGTGCACGCATTCGCTTTTCGCGAACGCAACGAATGATTGTTTCGTCCGTTGAAACTCAAGACAGCATTAAACGTAAAGCTTCAGACAAGGCATCTAATATCCATTTAATATGAGGTGTGTCGGGAAATGTGTCTCACTATCGATAGAGTGTCAATCTTACCACGTAACTTAACTTCACTTTTTTTTGTTTTTTATCAACGAAGAGCGAAGTTACGCGCTTCAAAGCAGACTGTTGATCCGCCAAAAACAATGCGTGGATTCCAAGTTATCTGTCAGTGGAGAGGTGAACGAGAGCTTCCAATTCGTGCTTATAGACATACCTATAACTGCACCGGCCTTGTATTATGACACAACAAATATTTATAAAATTTGTCTTAGATTTTTTTGCATTATATGTAATATCTTTTTGGTGGTGATGTTTTTTTAACAAATAGCATTCGGATTTTCATTAGGAAAGAAAACATTTCTTCTCTTTTTTTATCTACAGGCATGAGTGGTAGGGGGCTTGGTAAAGCTGAGCACCGCGATCTTCAGATTCCTAGCAAGAAAGCAGTCAATAAGACTGACGCTTTTAGGCTCGTCCTGTTCACCCTCCTTCTTTGTCCTTGTCTATTGTTAGCGCGTTTAATTTTACAAGTCATGAACCAACTGGCTCGCTTCGCCACTTGAATTTTTAAATCCGTCGCCACAGGCTTCAAAACCTTCACCCCTCTCCCCCCTCAAAATAAAAAAATACAGACACACACCTACATAGAGCTACAAAATCCACATACAGAAGCAGTGTACCGTATATAAAATTAAAGGCTCAGGAGGAGAGACGTGTGTGTCACGAACTGTGACGAGCTGCAAAAGATATCCTGAGCACGTTCTGTTTAACACCTCGCTGGATTGGGGAGGAGGGACACGCCCCCCTTCTGCTCGATTAGCCCGAGAGCTGGACTGCTCGCTTGACAGCTCCATTTGACCGTAAAGGGAAAGGGGGGGGGACGCCAACCCCCCCCCCCTCCCCTCTTTCATCTCCTCCTACGTTTTTTGACGGCTTGGCGTTTCGTATAGAACCCAGTACGGTGCACGGTCGCCCGGAAACGCCCGATGCTTTTAGCTTCAGGAGTCAATAAGGTGGGTGGAGACAACGTTAGACTCCTCTGGTTGTTTAGGAGTTTTTTTGGAGGGTGACTTGCGATGACGGTTTGGCGTCACGTTGGAGGGGGGGGGAGAGGGGGGGGAGGGGGGGGGGGCAGGTGGGCCCTTGGAACTGTCGGTGCGGTTTGGTGGGGCTGCCAGTTTTAATCCGGTAGCAGTTCGCGGTTGTTCTGGCTCGTCCGATTTCCTTATTTTGGGGGCGGTGAGGGAATTAGGAATAACCTCCAGTCACGTGGGGCGAGCACAGAATAACGCTGCATTTAACGCGGTGAAGAGAAGGAGATGAAACGATATTGAAGCCAAGAGCAGCAGACGTTATTGGGTTTGAATATGCTAGATGTATCGGGTAAGCAAGTAAGAACGTGATGAGAAAAAAAAGAAGAGATTATGACTTGGGAGTCATGACATGGTTGTGGAAGTCATATAGATATTACGAACGGAAATATTAAAATTATAAAAAAATTACAAAAAATCGTCACGTTTATTATAATAGTGATATTTTTTATGAAAACAGAATTTCTATGAAAGAGTGGAAACTGCTGGTTGAACGGCCGTCTTCACTAGGTGCTTCTCGACTTCGGTGGACATGAGCTGAGGGAATAATTGTTGTGGTAAGTGGGTAATTAACAAAAATATATAATTAACTTTTGAATTATTCGTTTGACGGGTCATATTGCAATTTAAAAAGAGTTTAAAATAACTCGCAAAATGTTATTATAGTTTAAGATATTATTATTCAAATTTCAAAATTTTTATCCAAATTTTTGCGCAAAAAAAAAAAAAACGCGGCGCAAGCTTTGCTTACAAAAACTCTTACAAGAGTGACAACCTAACTATTCCAAGCATCATTCTGAACAGGGCTGGCGGTGCGCGTTTTGCGCGCAATTTTCAGAAAAAAGCCAGAAAACGTCGAAATTGATTAATTCATTTCTCGAAAGCTAATAAACGTTTGCAAATGATTTTAATTTGTCTTGCTTCTAATAGCAATTTCCGTCAATTATGAAATCGCAACATAACCCGTCATACCAAGAATTTAAAAAAAAAATGTTAATTAACAAATTTTGATTAATAAGCCAACTTACCGTGACGATTATTCCCTTTTACTAACGTCCGCCGAACTCCAGAAATACACAGTGAAAGCGGCATTCAGCTAACAGTGTGCACTCTTTTTTATTTGTTTAGTCTTTTTTTTATTAAAGCATTTCAGCGTGTATAATTAAAATACACGACTATACTCTGTTTCACCTTATGATGTACCGCAGGAAGGGCTACAAGCGCGAGCTCCTTGCTCAGGGCACATCTCGGCGGCACAAGCTCTCGTGCAGTAAGGGCAGCTGCCAATGCTATGAGCTCGCGCTTCTAGCCTTCGCTGCGGTACAACATAAGGTGGAACGGAGTATAGAAGACATCTATGATATGTAATAAAAAATTCCGGGTCTTATTTTGTAGCGTAAAAGGATAAGACAGCACAGTGAAGCGAGCGCAACAGTCAAAGGAAAGAACCTTCGTGTCTCATTACACCAAAGGGCGTCGCTCTGCGAACATTTGGAGCTGCGCTTCACGAGTTTGCTTGACCACATGCACGATCATAATGGCGACCTCTTCGTAGACTGCAAACCAAGGCGGGAGCGAACATCAGTTTTACGTCTAATTCGGCAAATCTAAATCGGAGACCTCTGAAATGATTTAGAAGGCTTATGTCAAAAAGAAGTGAGGTGTGCGAGGTGTCTTGAGTGAGCACTCGCGTCTCAAGAATGCCAGAACGTCTCTGAAGTCAAGTATAGAGGCCGGATAAGATCGCCCTACCGCTCTTCGTCTTCCAGTCCAGCGGTGTCCTGCCGTTCCTGAAGTGCGAGTGCCACTTAGAAACACTTCGCGAAATTCGCTGCTTTTTGACGCAAGCCAGCGGAATCGTTTCGAAGGGCCTCTGTTTTATATTTGCCAACTTTAACGCAGAATTAATGTCCGCTCTCGCTCTGGTTTGAAGTCTATGGTAAAATTGCCATTGTGCCCATGCATGTGGACACGAAAACTCGTGAAGCGCAGCTCCAAATATTCACAGAGCGGCGCCCTTTGGTATAATGAGACACGAAGGTTCTTTCCTTCGACTATTGCGCGCGCATCACTGAGCTTCCCTTTATTTTTACGCTAAAAATCAGCCCCGGAAGTTTTTGATCACACATCGCGTATTAAAAAGTAAAAGCTAGAAGTGAAAAGAAAAGGTTAATAAATAATAAAGTATTCAGCTCTTGTTTTGTTTTTAATAAATTAGTTTTTATGGAGACCTTGGCACTGTCTGTGTACTGCCGGTTACATCACTGCAGAATTCAATATCTGGAAATATTCATTAATCCAACTCTCGGAGGTAAGTTTTAAAGTGTAGTGTTTTGAGGGTTGGTTGGGGGAGGGGGGATTTAATCTCTCTTTTGTTTGTCTTTTCATAAGGCTATCACAACACTAAGAGATAGTGGCTAATCCGACCATGAGATCCAACTGCAACGTATTGATTACCACTGTATTATACAAAGGCCACTTTTTGCAGCGGTACCAAGACACATCAGACACAAAAAGAAAATCTCAACAAAGTACCAGATTATCTCCCGGAGCTGTCAAGATCTCGTCGGCCGCTCTTCACTTGCCGAAGCACGCACCATATCCGAGGCCACGTCCCCAAAGACGACACGTCCACTGCGATGGTCATCACACACGCCAGTCACGTAAACATTATTCCCCAGTCAAGCCGACGCGCACTCCACAAAAAACCTCGCGGCCCACGGCGCCGATGTTACGATGCCACTGCATCAATCTTACATCCGTGATCTCCGTGGCGATATTTGCGCCCCATTTTGTTTTTATCAAAAACTTCGCACACCTTTTTTTTGTTACAAATCCTAGAAGTAATACTGCCATACAAAAACGAAAAAGAAACACGCTTTCTGCCCTAGATTTCTATCCATCTGGATAACGTTTTGAGTGTTTTGGTTTTGCATTAGCGCTTTATTGGGGTTTAGGCATTTCTAAACGATTTACTGTAACTGACGTGAGTTACGGATGGTAGTCGTGCGCGTGTATGATGGGGCGTACCTGTCTGGTTTGCTGGCGTCGTTTTGTGTTACCGGCGGATTTTTATTTGGGCACGTTTTGGGAGGGTAGAGTCGTTTGTTTATCGCTTGTACTTACCCTTCTGTCGTAATATGTATATGTATATATTTACTTATATATACTGCTTATTTAGTTTCGCACTTCAGGGGGGGCAGAGCAACGATGCGTGCCAGTCAGTCATTTGGACTGGCCTAGATTATTCCGCTAAATGAACTAAGCATAAAAGAAAGTAGAAATACAAGAAACACAAAGCTCGAATTCTCTTCTTTTTTCTTCTTCTTCCACAAACTGGGATTTTGCGTGCAGAGCGTGCATGCGCAACTTTATTTTCCATTTACATATACACAGGTGTTTTTACCTCGATTAATATTCATTGCAGTTTGCCTCCTCCTTGTACCGTATGTTTTTTCTTTAATTGTTTTATCCGAGTTTTTTTTTGTTTTTTTCTGGCGTATTGGTAGTGTTTTGTTTCTCATCCAGTCCTTCACGTATCTCGCGTGGATTCGCTACATACGCATGGCAGGCACGCATCACAACTCCCTTTGAAGCGTGACTGGATAGTAATTACTGCGGTGAGAGTTTTTTGGGTTTTTTTTGTGTGAATTTATATTTTGCTACCGCACTACGCTCCCTAATCGTTGTTTCGAGCTCCGCGCAGCGTTAGCCGCAAGGTCTCTCGGTTTTCACCACATGCCGAACCGCGGAGACAAAGTACAAAAATGATGTGCCGCCGCCACACCCTTCGCACTTTAACGCATACAAGCAACATCGAAAGCGGAAGGCTGGAAATGCCCGGCACAGGGTGTGGGTGTCTCGAGGGATTTTGGGAGTCCTAATCTCCGAAAACACTTATCTAAAAGTGTATAATTATGCCGCAATTGTGTCGCTAACCGCGGCCGAAACACCGGGAGCGCAGCCACTTGGTCCATTAGTACAGCGACACGTTTTCGTTTTCTTGTAACGCGGATTGGCGATATCTGTTCCCCCTGCTCGACGATATAATCCAATTCTCCGTTGTACATTTGTATACGTTTTTATTACTTATTTGCACACGGACACCTTGTTTTTTTTCTGGACATTTTCTTAATTTAGGTTAATATATATATATATATCTTACCCTGGAGTGCGGCGTTAATGATAGACTAAGGTGTTATATATAAATTGAGATTGGGACGCTTGTTGGTATCACTCAATCAACCAAGAGCTTGTACGTGCTCTGAACGAGCTAAGTGACACGTTTGGGCAAAGCGACAAAACAAAAACTAGGGTTAACATTACGTTACGACCCATCCCCAATCTGTGCAATAAAGAGATTTTTTATTTATTTCGACCAGAAACGTGGCAGTTATTCGGTTTACTTTATTTAATGAACGCCAAGACCATTGTTTAGAAGGTATACTGGATCCAAACCGGACAATTACTTATGTCACTTGACAATCGACGCTCCTATTTTGTTTCTGACAGTTGGTACCTTCTTTGAGAGTTTATGTCCACTGGTGCCGATTCCGATTGCCCAGTGGGAGACGTGCGCCTCATGAAAGCTTGGCCCCGGGGCACACTAAGACGACCATTGAAATACGCCATAGATAAGCGAGTAGATATAGGACATTACGACCAATTTAAATTTAGGTTAGCCACAATGACTGCGATTTTTTGTGTTTCTTAACAAACACACATGATGTGTGTTTGATTCTTGCAGCATATTAACTTTGCCCCAATTATTCAAATTCGAAAGACCCGGCATTTATAATTTCCTAAAGGAGACCGGGCTGCACATCAAATATAAAAGTAAAAGAAAAACCGGTTCGAGGATTTGACAGCAAGCCTGAATATTAAAAGACATGCTCAGTGACCGTAACAAGTTTCGCAACGAAAAATATGGATTGTTAGGTGGGGAACACATGAAAACGCGAACACACAAGATTAAAGGACGAATAACTTTTTTTTCTTTTAACTTTTACAACTTTATAGCCGGCGCTGCTGAGGCAGTGGTGGTTTTATTTTTCCGTTTTATTTTATAAAGAAAGTCCGCTGTCAAAAATGCAAACCTAACTGTCACGTCCGGTGCGCCTACGTCCAAAATAACTATATGAAGGGGAGAAGCTGCCTATAAACGACACGCGTTTCGTGTTCTGATTTCTCCAACAGACTCTTGTTTTGCAATTAAAATAATTAATCTTGGATACCCTCGGAACAAGTTTATCAAGACAGTATTTTGTTAGGACATGTAAGTTCCACAGTCGTCTATATGGTAATTCTGTACCTCATTTTAATGCAAAGGCGCCATCCCGACACCCAATCGCGAAATCCTAAACAAAATATCTTCGATAAATGTACATGTAATTATTACCTTTTGTGTTTAACCCAGATTTTGAAAAGTTTGGCAGTAACGCGATTGAAACTTTATACAGAGCTGCGTCAAATTCATATGCCGGAAGAGTGTAGTCACCAAACGTTAGTTAAACCTTAAACGAGAAATCTGCAGATTTTCGTTGCAAAATTAAAGAGAAAACCATCACCCTGAGAAAGGAAATATTTTATTGTATACTAATGACAAGCATGTAAAGAAATCGTCATCATATACCACTAATTATTTTAGGTATTCACTTAAATCTTCTTTTGTATGTATAGCAGTCCATTTCCTTAGAAAGTTGAATGCCAGAGCTTCGGATGGCCATCTGTGTTAAATTTTGCATGTCACGTGATCTAAAAAGCGAAATACGCGCTTCAAAACATAACGAGCATGAAAAGAAACTAATGTCCAGAAAGCAATCTTGACTTGTGGACCCGAAAGTCCCACCTAAGATTACCATCTGCAAGGGATGGTAATCACTGCTAGTCAAAGCACTGAAATTACCATCTCAGTGCTTTGTCTCATATGAAGTAACACATACGTTTTCAAACTTGAATGCAGAAAAAAAAAAACCTGCAAAACAAAATTGGATTTATTTAAAATGTTATCATCATCATCATCATTGTGTTTTGTTGTTTTTTCGTGCTTACGAACGGCCAGTTGTCTGGATTATCACACCCAAAAACAGCGATGACAGATTTCGATATGACGATGCCCGCCTAATGACATATTATATATCTTGCGTGTCATAAAACTATATAATAAAAAGCGCACACATTGTTGACAAAAAGCCCGCGCGTGCGCGTGCGAGAAACCCCTTCGCCTTTAGAGGAAGCTTTTGCGCATGCGCAGTACCGACAGAAGCGCCACCGCAGCGGTGTGACGTCGGAGAGTTTATCTGGTGTATACGGAGAGCAAGCTGTCTGCCTCTTGCGCAGAGGTTGCGGTGACGTCAGAACGACGCCGTGTTATGATTGGCTTCGATTGGAAGAATAGTGGGTAGACTCTCAATGCTAGATGCATTGAGCGTCCATGTCATGAAGACGAACTTGCGTCCCGCATAGCTTCGATTCCGCAATTAATTAACCTAGGGGTAAGCACTAACACCCAATGACGAGTAAGGAATGTAAATACGAAACGACCCACATATATCCAGAGGGTGTATAGTTCCTTAGCCATGTGGATTGATGCTGAGTGGTGTATGGACCTTTTGCACCCTCCGTTGCATGGGCGCTGCCATCTTGGAATCACGTGCGCGGCCGCCGTAAGGTGGCTTCAGATCGTCGCTCCTCTCTCCCCTCCGAGCCTTGGAGAAGGCATTGCATACGTTTCTTTTCGTGGCGTTTTACCACGATTTTTGTCTTGCTTTGTGAAGTGGAGTCGGATAGTTATTTTTAGTACCTAACTGCACGCCATCATTACGTGCACAACTTCTGCACTTGATTTTGTAACATGTTTTGACCATTTGCACCGTCGGCATGCCGGATACGTGTGAGGAAAGGAATCGGCGTTAGCGCTGGCACACCTTGAGTATGTGGATGGTTCTAAAACACACGAGGGTTGAGAGGCCAATTGTTTAAGACAGCGCAAATTTGCTTAAGTGATAGTGGCGCAATAAGAAGCCCAAGGTATATTTATGAGCACACATTTATGATCTTAAAGAAGAAGGCAAATATAGTCAACGGAGGTAGTCACTACGCGTGTTTCTTGAAAGCATCGCGCTCTGCCTTCATAACAAATCCAAAATAGATGCTTTTGATTATACGTTGTAATCATTTTTAACGTATAAACATTCGTTTGATCTGTTTATTTATGAATTTAAAGTAATCTATACATTGTGCACGGTCGCATGTCTGCATTCATTCAATTATCTAATATTCAATTCAATTAATTTATTTAGACACAATGGGTTAGGGTCCTCTGGTGATAAACGTGTCAAAGACAGCGTTTGAGTGCCTGACAAAAGCGCTTAAGGCACGCAACATGTGACGCCCAAAAGAAGCCGTCTGCACAGAAATCACTCAAGTGCAGCGTTGTCGATGCCGGATTTACTGTCGACGCCACTGAAAGTAAAACGAGTATTTGTTCAAACAAATAAAGATCTGTCTACCCAAATTCATAAAGTGGTGCCTGGCATTGGACTTGAGCCAAGCTTGCGTGAAGGTCAATTCTCTTGCGCCTTTTAATTTTATTTCGCAACTTATACGGAAGACATACGTCAGACTTCGATTGACGGGTTTGTACCTTATCTCATATTCTTAATACGTTGTAAGGAAATGTTCTTGTAACAAATACTTTCCTAAGGTCAACACTGTAAAATGCTGCTAATGAATACTTTTGCAGAGCTGATAGTTGAAAATATTTCCTATACTCGAGGATGGACCAGCAAAACATCTCCCGAGAACTTAATTTCTTTAAAGAAACCGATGGAGACAATATCGCTTCTTTTTGCATTCCATGCGTCATTACGGGGGGTCTGCCGGACGGCAATTTTCCCAAAACGTTGGTGTCCTCAAAATCCGAACGGTGAGCGCACTAAACTTGCGAGTTCATTTGTTCTCTGCGATTCAGCACATTGTAAGTCAGGTCGTCGACCCGCTTTTTCACTGCGTCTCGATGCATTAGTCTACACACTAGTTTATTTGTATGGAAACTATACTCAGCGGGTACGTCCAGTGCGGCCGTAGACATCCGTGATCCTCCCGCGGCATCGTTTCTGTCATTTCGCCGCCGAACCCGGCCGAACAAAGAACATGATCAGCAGATGAAGATGTTCGTTTAAAACGTACACAATATAGGCTCGTAACTGCGTCGTAGCTCGCTAGGTGGCCATTACTACTGTATCATTAGTTCTGTACCACAATATACATCTATATCACAAAGCTAAGCGAAATCGACATAACACATCCGTAAGCCCGCTGAAACTGAAACCAACTTAATTGAAGCCACCTTATGAAGCCGCGTGTGTCAGCGCCCTCTGTCCACCGGTCAGGTGACTATACTGAGATAAAAAATGTCCATAGAAGAAAGCTAAGAAATACAATGTTGCGATTTTGAGACGTGTTGACGTGGCGAATCGCGGTTCATATATACGCGCTACTTTACAAGACCAGACTTACTTATGTCCGAGAAATGGACTTTTTCGATGTACATACTTTGACCACGAGCGTAGGAACGTGCAGTCAGATGTACGATTTGGCTCGCGGTGAGCGACACTCTTGGCGTGAATAAGAAATCGAAGCTCTTTTTTGCGGTTTACATTGAAAGGGTATTGGTGAGCACACAATTTTATGGTTAGATAAGTGCCCCAGATAAGAACTTACCACCACACTAATAGTTGGTTTCAATAGCCTTCTGGTTATGCGAGAAAAAAACTCCAGTAATGGCTTGTTATCCCTAGCAGTGCCGTGCTATTTGTCTCTATACGATGTTTGCAATTCTTAAATTACGCCTCCCGGTAGGGCAATTTTCTAAATAGTTTTTATTAATGACTATATTCTCCCAAATGTGTAAATCTTGCTACGAGAAAGATGGCTTTAAATATTTATAACTGAGTGTCGGCGCGATTGAATTTATGCTTGATTGAACAAATGAAGGGTATGAGGTGGTGCAAGATCATGAAAATAATTGATGATTAGTCTATTGGTTTGTTGATTTATACTACAAAGCAAACAAACAAATAAATATTTGAGTAGAAGGCTGAAAAATGTAGTCCAGTATTTACATTCTGGTTTGTTTATGGGCTGCAATCGTAAAGTAATATTTGAATAAATTACCGCACTGTCAGTTATTGGTATCCAAGTCGATTACCTAATTTTCGCTTGACCGAGTGAATTGGTATCAAAACTCTGACTTTTTTTAGGGAATTAATAAATAAATGGCTGACTCACTAATGCATGAAAAACATGCTGATGTATAACAGATAAAATATTCTCTTATAACGGTCGAAAGATTCGAAGAGATGCTCCCAGGAAATTTTTCCTTTTCCTTCTGCCTTTGCAGACGACAGTGCTCTCGTTCTTGTTTTCATTCGCTGCACAGCTTGCTAGTTTTATTATTAGTCTTTTTCTTTTCTTCGTAACCCTTTTCGCGTGTTACGACTACATCAACATCCGCATAAACTCAACCACAAAAAGATGTTTTGAAACGAAAAGCGCGACACGCAGCGGTGAAGGGAGAACTGCCAAATGCAAATGGCGGCCCTCCCTCTTTCAACTCCGTAAATAGGGCGCACCGTTATCCCATTCTTCCGATTCGGGCTTTAAATTTGCTCGCAGTGACCGGGCTTTGTGGCATTCTCGTTCAGGCGAAAACGAAGAAAATGCAACGTAAGAAAAAAAAAGCGACCTGAGTAAAGGAATTCGTGTTTAGGATTTGTCATCGAAGTGCCTTCCACTCTTCGGGGCTTGTGGAATTGAATTCACCGTGCGATTTCTTTCTCTCTATTTCTTTTCACTGCTTTACAACTGTATACCTCTATCCTTTCACTCACATCTTTCGTTCACTCTGTGCTTAGTTCCTTCGCTCTTTTTCACTTCGTTTCTCGAAGTGGCAGTCTGGAGAAGATGGCATGAAAACAGAGAATTGTATCTCCAGGGTGAATGAGGTAAGAAAGCAAACACAAGTTTCTTTTCTGTCTTTGTTTATACGTGCTCCTTTGCTAAACATCACCACCACAGAAATGAAAGTTGCGGACAAGAGGTGCTTTGAAAATTAAGTCTCGTGAAAAGTGAGGCTTGACCTGCATGCAAGATGGCTGGATAGACGTGATCCAGATGAAACCGCTCGTTCACGACAAATACAGGCGGAAGTCAGACGAGGTTTCGTCATGTTTATGTCATCATTTTTAGGGAAATGGGTGAGTGTTCTCTTTTTTATGCAAACGTTTGCAGGCTCAGGTGATCCCTCGCAGTAATCACTGCATTTTATGTTAAAAAGGGGCACATGCCAAAACACAATATAAATCTGGACGGGTTATCAGATACCTGTAGATGCTATCATGCTGTAGATGCTATTGCCGAGATGGTAACATAAATAAAGAACCTAAGGCTTTTTCATTTCTGTTGCCAACTCGGCAATGCCCCATTGCAAAAGGTGGATTGCACTCGTGATCTTGGAGTTGATATAGACTCTTCTCTGTCATTTAATATACATGTCAATAACATTGTCAACGCTTCTTTCCGAACGTTGGGTATCATATCAAGAATTGCACGTGAGTTTTCCATGTCGGCCTGTATTATGCAGTCATACTTCTCATTCATTAGGTCTAAGCTAGAGTTTTCCTTGTTGTGTGGAATTCTATTGGGCTTACGCACCAAGAGTCGATTGAAAATGTTCAAAAACGTTTCTTTCGAAATTTTACGACCGTTATATTGGTCGCACTGTTTACTTTGAATACAAATTTTTTTAGAACGATACAATTTTTCTACTTTGAGTTTAAGACGACGCAACAGAGATCTCATATTTTTGTTCAAATGCCTTCACGGAGTCATTGATAGCCCTGACCTAACATCTGCGATAAATATTCATGTTCCGAGAAGATTTTTGCGAATTTGTCTTCCATTTTATGTCAATCAACGCTTCCAAACCTGCCCGATGACACGCATTCAGAACTTGTATAATACTTTCGATGCTTCCTGCCTTGACGTTTTTAACTTATCTTTTGTAGCGTTCAAGTTTTCTCTTGTCGATCTGTAGAATTATTCTTCCTTTTTGCTGTATGTTAATTGTGCATCATTACAAAGGCGAAAGCTGTTCATGAGCACGAAAAATTAACAAATGAATGAATGAATGAATGAATGAATGAATGAATGAATGACTGAAGGTTGTCACCATGATTTCAGTGAAGAAAAAGTCTGATCGCGCTTGTTTTACACTTAAATAATTTTAATAAAGTAAATAATTTGACACTGTATTGGCAATCGAAGTTCTTAGTTTGTTATAAATTGCTGGTTAGTAGGAACTTGCAGCTTTCAGTGGTGGCTGGAATCATGGTCTCTTAAATGTAGAAGTTTTCGAGCGTAAATTATAACAGGCCGAATCTTTTATTTCCCTTGCTATTAGGACAGTCAAATGCGTGTAGTTAAGTTCCATAAGTAGGAATTTCTTGTTTAACTGTAATCTAGAAAATATTAGTTTATACTTATATCTAAACCCGGTGTTGTCTAACTTCATAGTATGCTATGATGATTGGGAAATATAATAATATAATATAATATAATATCGTTTTTTAATGTGCTCAAAAACAACCACGTGGGTCTTCACATTTGGCGCACACAAGATAAAAAAGAAGACACAACACATGCACAGCTTCAAATATACAAATTTGCATGACTATGGCAACCATAGTCATGCAAATTTGTATATTTGAAGCTGTGCATGTGTTGTGTTCTTCTTTTATCTTCGTGTGCGCCAAATGTAAGACCCGTGATTGTTTTGCATACACTGCATACAAAATGTAATACAGTTTCAACTTTCAACTAGATTTGCCAAGTTTCGGCGAAAAACTGGGAGATCTGTGAAAATGTCCAAGCTAGAGGATGCAATTCTAATAAATGAAATTTGCATACGGGACAGTGATGAGAGTTTAGACATGAATGCAACGTAAACTACCGTAACGTTTATGGTAACGCGACAAGGAACATGAAAATCGACAGAATTCAGAAGTACGTTAGCATTAGTCCAACCATTTACCACCCTGTGCAAAAAAACCAGATCACGCTCGAATCTTCTATTCGACAATGACCTAAGTAAATCACTATTAAGAAGAAATCTATAATCATAATAAAAGCGACGCTGAAAGTGTCTGTCATATAAAATTCGTATCATTTTTTTTTCGCTGTTTCAATGCTTAAAGACTGTGTACGTGTTAGAGAATTCCAAACCACAGAGGCAATTCAAGCCGTTTCCAATATGTTTCCAATAAATAAGAACGTACGTCATAACAGCAACTTGGCGGATATGACATAGTGAGTTGCTGCATAAGCATTAGTTATGCTTCAAAGAATAGATTCCCAACATATAGATTGTAATTATGTCTTAATACATTATGCCAATCAGCAAGGACAACAACAGAAAGCTCTAAAATGAACAGAAGCTAAAAGCCAAACTATTTTTGTTTCTGCCCGTCATGTGAAATCAAACACGCTCAATCATTAATAACCCACACGGTCAAAAAAGGGGTACAAGGTTAAAAGCAACTAAAATAATATTCACATCAGTAGAACCCGTTAAGGAGACATGGTGCACATCTGAGCTCTTTAACAAATAAATTCAACCAAAAGAGTCTTCCTCGTCCATCAATTCCAAACGGCCAGAACGACACGCCGCCCTTTTTCCCCCAAGGCCACTCTTTTGAAAGTGTCCCCCCGTGACGAACCCAACTGCCGGCTTACCCCTGAGTGTAGCAACGGTCAAAACACGAACACCCCCTCCCTCCCCCCCCACACATACATAAACACACACGCACACACCCGCACACGCACCCGCGCAAAAGCACCCACCATAAGTCACGACCTCGGCGTCTGTCCGCCACTTTCTGGTCAACTAACTCCGGGCGATAAGCCCTAGTGCGCGCGGCATAACTTACCCTCCGCCACATTTGCATCAGAACCTCTCCGAGAGACTCGCTACCACCCGCCTTCCCTCCAAAAACGGCCATTCGTCATTCCGGGCGAAACGACGTTCAGCCCAAGTGTACACAAAGCCAACGGAGTGTCCACCACGGGCCAGTGCCGGCCACGGCGGCAGCGGCGGCGGCGGCGGCGCGGCGCGCCTTTAGCGATTACAGTGCCACCAGTCATTCTCCCCTCCCTGACGTCACTTCCGGTGAGGCGCATCGCGGGCGCAAGATGGCGCTAATGTGCTCGGGATCGGAGTTCCGCCGCCATCAGTGTGTCGTCCGGAGACTCCTTTTGGTGACGTCATTTCCGGCTGGCTCGGAGGCAACTTGGCCGGGACAGATGAAGCACTTCCGGGAACGATGAAAAAGGACGTAGCGGAAGTAGAGGGCAGCATAGTCGAACAAATAAAGGGGCATCAATCATTGTGTGTCTCGACTGCGCGTATAGTTTCCCAGGGTTTGGGACCTGCGATATTCCCGACTTTTGACCCTGTTTGCTCGGGGTTATCGAATAATTTAAATGGAAATCAACAGGCTATAAGCTCTGCACTGCATGAAAGATTGAGAATTGTGAGGTATACATGTAGAATTAGGTCACACGATTGGAAACTGTCACGGTTTAGCAGAAATACTAAGATGAAAAATTTTGTTCCCTGTCAAGCCCTAAACTGAAAATGCATTATAGTTTTCTTTTTTAATAAGGATTTACGTGTTTTTATAGTCCTGAATAACTAGCTACCGCATTGCGGTTTGCTATAATGTGTGCATCTATTGATTTGTTAAGTTCAGAATTCTGCTATGGAGATCACGAGAGAACCAAATTCAGATCTCCTTGCAACTTTGAAGTGCATCGTACACACAAGTGTACGGACTCACACGTTAACCGGTAGTTTAATAACATCCTCCTTAATTCAAACGTACCATTGCTCGCAGATATATATACAGTATATATATATATATAGTGCCCTTTTGAACATATTCGAACATGGAACGTTTTACCATGCTCAGTACCAAATGTCAAAACATATCTTCAGCCGAGTCATTCGCTGAACTCTACTAGCTAATTGCAGCGATTGGCTTGCCCAGGTGCTTGGCTGCAAAAGAGACGTGCCAAATTTCTTAAAGTGTTGTGTGCTTAAGTATGAAACTGTTCAAACGGTTGAGTAAAAATTAATGTGTGAATGCCGAGAGCGGACCTGACTAATTTTAGATTAGCAATTTCAATGAAGCACGTTGAACCGGGTCAGGAGACTGCATCGTCCGTTGTTAGCCATTGCTGCAACCTGACGTCGGAATTTCCGCTCGAAATATTCTCTGAGTCTGGGTTAACAGTCGGAACGCACCTTTTAGGAGGATAGGTGTTTGGTTAAGGAATTGAAGTTTAGTTAGTAGACAATTTTCACAAGTGTCCAAGATCGGACCAAAATATTACTCTAAAAGAAAGAAAAAGCTCGCTATTATAATTTATATATATATATATATATTTTTTTTTTTTGAAAGTGCACTGTGGAGGTTATGTCTAAACGCAAAATAAACCAGTATTGCCAACTGCAACAAAACGATATATATATATATATATATATACATACAAACTAATCGTGAATATAAAAATTTTATAGACAAAAGAAATAGAACTAGCTTCTGGCGCCATGAGTAGCTGACGAGGAGCTCAGAGATAAAGCTTCTTTGCTAAGTCTCTTGGGGAAGCAATATATACACACCCACGCACATGATACCATCACTTCCAGTAGCACAGCCAATCAGTTACAGAACAAGGATTAGTTATTTACACTCTTTAAGAATGAAAAGTGGGGTGGGTGTGGCATTCGATACGTCACTAAACGATAAGGAAAATTCAATTAACACATAAAAACATTGGCAGCTGCGTTTCGATCTTTCGATCATAGTTGCATGCAGAATGGCGATGTACGAAGAAACGGTGGATTTTCCGACATGTTCATCAGCACCCTCTGTCACATCACGCGACGTCATGCCGTCCAGTCACTGTGCGGGATAACGTTAGGTCATGGCGCCAAGTCGTAGTCTCACGCGACAGTGTTACGTTAAGGGATAAACGTCCCATGATCTGACGTCATATTACATCACGACTTGACACAGACAACTTCATAACCGCGTGTTGGTGTACAGATCCAACAACGTTGTTGACACCGTAACCTCATGTGACAGCGTGACGTCGAGTCACGTGACGTGCCACGCACGGCCCCAGTCGTACACATGACATCTGAATCAGCTGCTAATAAAAAACAAATCTGGCACACACACAAAAAAAAAGATTTTATAGAAGCAATATCAGGCAGCTCCATCTTTTGCCACCGTAGCCGCCACGCGAGTCCAGGACCACGGGGCAAGCTGCTGATCCGATCGTTTTTCATCGCGGCGCTGCCACGAGACAAAGTGACTGCGTCCCGTTTGAAATACGTCGACGAAGACGGAGGGACTTGACCCCTTGGCCTGCCGACGCGGGGCGTTGTTTGATGGACGGCACGGCTGTAGCTGTCGGTCCGGCACCAACTCGTCCCCGGACGGCAGTCGTATTTCACCGCCGACGTCGGAACCATCGTCGACGTTTATGGGGAGAGGGGTGCCACGAATAGGGGTTGTCGGCCTCCCAGCCTTTGATTTCCGGGCGCTCTGCACACGTTCGCTTCTTTTCTATGAGCATCGGGTTGTTTGGAAGGTGTCACTGACCACTCTAGTCGCTAAAAGGGAGTGTCCGGCAGCTTTTTGAGCTTTCCGAACTAAACTACGTTTTCGGAATAACCGGGCTTTATTTCTCCCGGCATGTTATTTATGACATTCCAATTTAAAATAGCTACTGGAAAACAACAAATGAATGTTATGCCATAACCAAAGTTCAAATTTTCCCGCGTTCTCCGATGGAATGACGTCACAGGCAACCGATTCGGCAGTCTAAAAAAAAATACAGTAATTCACGCATTCTTTGTTGCTTATTGTTTTGCTGGCATGAGGTTACTTAGCATTCATTTAAAACTATCGAATTTCTTGGAACCCGTCAAAAACAGTCAGTCATACCAAAAACATCCGACGTCACGTTTTTAATGTTGACACAAGAGCCCTCAGCCTGCTAAGAACAAACACCAAAACTCTATAACCTCAAAAAAAAAATAATTGAAATTGAGGATTGTTGTATAGCTTTGTATATCAATGTGTCGCCAGTTCTCAGGCAAATCAGCGACTAAGAAGCGCAGGTTGTGGTGAGTTCCGCGAGCCTTTGATTAGCGCTCCGTGTCCAATGAGAACGGCACCGCCTCGCCATGGGGCAAGTGTGGCGAAGGTTCGCTCGCATTTCCGGCAAACGCCGCGAGATGGCGCAACATGTCTGGGGCCACCTTCGCAGGGCACCGTCGGGCCAAGGATAGCCACTCGGGGAACCGACCTTATTCGAGCACATGTTTCGAAGGCTTGAACAAACTTTTTGCCGCCTGTAGGCTGGTCTTGTTGAGACACTTGACTCTTCCACCTCGAACGAGATTGCATAGCTAGATGAGAACACAGAAGAACGATTCGCGAGGCGAGAAGGGTAAATATATTAAGCCACGTCCTTCGTTTCTTAAATTGTCCGTGAGTCTAGCAGATGACGGAACGCGCTCCTGGCACCTTCAGTCCGACACGTCGGCGTAGAGAGGACAGAGCGCTGATGACGTGGTCACGGCGAGCTTGGAGTTGAATATCTCACGCAATGTATGAGCAAGCAGTGTCACCCAGGGCTAAGACGTTAAAAGTCCATTTCAGGGAGGTCAAAGGGCAAACCCAAGAGCTTTGAACGCACAGCTGTCACAGTCTTGGGACAGAAAGTTGACACAGTATGTTTAAAATCCGAATGTACAAAGGAAGCCCTTACCTACGCGCTCCACGTGTTAAAAAAAATAAAAAAATTATTCTTGAGTAAAACGCGCAACACACGATCTTTTCCTGGTTGAGCCTGCATCAGTCATATTCAAAGCTGGCGAATTTCTCATTCACATTACGTGTTAGAGTAGCAAATTGTCAATATTTGTGGCCATGCTTACTGTTAGTAAGCGGTTGTTGTTTAAGCAGGTCGGGGTTTCTGCTTTCCGACTCAGCTTCTATTGTAGCCAGTCAATGAGCAAAGTTCGCAATTATTAGATTCCTTGTCGCTTCTTCATTGCTGATATCGGCTAGTCGAGCTCACGTTAGTTTGAATTCAGTAATGTGAACCCTCATTATGTGGGATATCCATAATATTTTCTTTGAATAACATAGATACTGAAGATTTACGCATAATTAGAAGTGTAATCAGAAAGCGTTGGACGACAAATCGTGTTATAAGCGTGAACCGTTATCCTATCCCTACAGTACAAAACCCGCAGCGCTGTCACGAAACGAAGAAAAAATGTCAAACAAGCCAAGTTTATAAAAGAGAAAGCTGATCACTCTTTCTTTCAACACAGAAGATGTTGAGCTTAGGGAATAAATTGTTAGTTGTTTTAAGGTTTATTTACGATGTCTGTAGAACGGTTCTAAAAAAAAACGTTTACCGGTTTAACGCATTGAAGCGTAGAGTTCAAAGCGTGCTTACTGACATTGGCGCAGGATATACTGAATGAAACTAGCGGCAAATTTAATGCGAATAACAGCAAACATAAACGAAGCAGAATTGGTGTACACTCGAAGACACGTCTTCGAAACAGTGAAACAAGAGGAGGTAAGGCTTGTAACGTTTTAAACGCTAAAACTAGATATACTGAAATACAAGAAACAGTCGAGCGTCAGACGCTCGTAAACGGGTGTCATGGAAACAAATAAAAAAAAAAGGCCGCCACTAAACGTAAACACATTCTTCTTCCTGTGCCCTGTCGACCTCATTTTCTCGATCACGGGAGATGCGGCGTTCGTTTCTGGAGAACTAAACTTGGCAAGATCCCTCGACACATACACATGCAGATACGCACACACAGAAAGGACACCCGACGCTTGAGCAAGCGACAACACCGTAACACATATCGCAATTCAAAGGACACACACACACACACACACACACACACACACACACAATTCACGTAGATACACACGAAGAAAACATGACGTTTGAGAAAGTGAAAGCAACGTAACACACATTGCAACGGAGAAGTAAACACAAACAAAAACGCTCGAATCACAAGAACCGAGAACCGAGAAGAAGACGAAGAAACGTATCAATGTCGGCAAACGGCATCTTTCTACTCCACGAGACATACGGAGTCCGTCCGATCCGTACCCGTGTCCAAAACACTACGGTCAAAACAAGGAGAAAAAAACAAAACAAGAAAAAACTAATAAAGGGCGGAATAGTGTTCCGTCCATTTCGTTTACAACCATTAGAGGAGCCCCCCCTGGAGAAACGCGACATCTCAATGGTCGCGACGTTGGACCGTTAGACGTCTCCGCTTGTGTTTGTGTGTTTTCGTTTGTTTGTTATTGTTTGGAGAGCCCGCGGGCTTGGCTCTTTGTTTCATTTCGGTCGCTTGAACCGAGCATGAACGACTGCGCAAAAATGTCAAGCGGACATGTTGTTTCCTTCGTCCTTTTAGGGCGTGCGTTCGTTGAGTGGATTTCAACGACCTTCATTTGGAAAGATTACGTTGCGTTAGCGTCTCGTAAAAAGGTACGAGTAAAATGTTTTTGCGTAAACAACTTCGTTTTTTTTATTTGTCATTCTGAAACGTATGCAACAGCGTGAATATTTCAATGCGAGATTTCTTACGTGAACACTGCGCTTTTAACCGATACAAGGTTTTAAAATTTTGCGACCTCGTGACGTCAGATGACGATGACGTCATGTGACGCGGTGACAAGTCGTGTCACGTCGCGTGGCATCACGTCACTGACCCCCGCGACACACTGGGACGTCGCGTGCCGCTGCGTCGCACGATTTCGCTTAACTGCATGACGTTTCGTGACGCCGTGGCATGTCACGTCACGCCGCGTGACATCCTATTACCGACGCTTCGTCACACAATGACGTCATGCGACACTGCGTCGCGTGACGCGGGGCCACGTGAAGTTCTTAAATTCGCGGCTTTACTTAGAATTGCCAGAATGTTTTGGCGCATTCAAAATTCGTACGTGTCATATGTTTGAATGAACGAACGTGTTTTCTTTCACGTGGCTATAGGATATGTGATAAGCCACGTTGCAACCGGTCAATGAGAATTTTGGTATTGTACCGGTTGCTTGTAATGTGCTTTCACATTAATTTCAAAATCCTCGCTCGTGCAATGCATACAAAGGGTGTCCGTGAGTAGAAGTAAATGAAGTTCAATAAAAAAATAATACCTGTCTCCACTCCTTTATACATGCATCAAAGCGATTTCCTGATGGCTCTAAACTCAAAGCCGCAATGGTATAAACTGGCAAACGGTGAAACCTACGGCGCGAGCGAGCCAAGAAAGCTGTCAGACTGATGAGCGCGTGACCGCGCTTCAGAAGTGTGCATTCGGCTGATGTGTTGTCACGTGACTCAATCCGACGCTGTATTTGGTTCAATGAGATTAAAGCCAGTTCCCGCCTTTAGCCAAGTTAGGATGAAACTGGCGTATAGCCGCTGTTCTTCTTTGGAGTGACGGCGAAGTCTGCTTACCTGAAAGGTATTAATGAACGGAAGTAGATCTATGCTTGTTTGATGCTAGGCCCGCCGCAACTAAAACAGATTTCAGAAATTGTCTGTTAATACCCACGTTACAGCAGATGCCCTAATTGCAGTGAAGCGGCCGGCGTGAAAGCCGGGCTAACTGCATTTATGCGCAGTTGTACGGCATAGAAAAATGCAATGAGCAGAGCAAACTACGTATAATTAGCGCAAGATGAGCTTTTTGATTTTAGTTGGGGCTTGCCAACTGACACGAGTTTGACCCCTGTGACAACAGCCACTACGACGAGAGTATCGAATGCGTCTTGCGAAAGCATTCCATGAAGCCTATTTCAAAATGCGTTTTTGAGGACAGATTTTCCGCACTGCGCTCCGTTACAAAAGAAGCAGTAACATGTGTCTATGTAACTCCGTAGGTGAAACGATCACGTGATCAGCATAATTTCACTATCCGGAAACTTTAAATTTGTGAGAAACAGGGGCGGGTTGTTGTAAGCGGTAGCTGCAATCATGCCAAGTACCAATAGCTTGTGTAAGGGTAGTTAAGGGGCCACTCCGGCCGTTTTTTGACCTAGCCAAACAAAATACGTTTTTCTGAATACCCGTAGACTTAGTCTGGGTATTCAGCGTTTGAGAAAACCGTAAATGAAGATGATGCAAAAACCATCATTCGAATTTCCGTGCGCTCTCCGTTGGTGTGACTTCAGCAAATGGGTCGCGAAAGTACAGGGTGTCACAAAAGAAAATTTACACGGTCTTTTTTACCGCAAAAATAAACTAGGCATCGCCAAACGCTCATTCTCCGCCCAGAGGTAGCGCTAGAGATCACAACCAGATGCCAAAGTTTCAGCCCGATCCGATAACTCAATCAAAAGTTATAGTGATTTTCTGAAAATTTCAGCCAAAATGGCGGACTCCTGTCTGCTGCTGCTGCGCATGCGCCGTGAAACCCCCGAAAAAGAATATTTTGACCACTAGACACATGACCGTACCAAATCCTGAAGCTTTCACGCAAAACTGAACCGAAATTTGTATTGCGCGAACGCCGTAAAAAAACATGATAAACCATTTTTCAATACTGTTAGCCCCAGAGATCAGTGTCTATAGTCGGTGACAGGTCAAGAACGAAGTCGAAGCTCCTCCCACACCTTTTCACTTCAGCGGAGCGAACCGTGGAGAGGAGGTCGCCTTCTCTCCAGCGTCCACACTATTAAAGTGGAAAGAGTTGGGGGAGCTTCCACTTCGTTCTTGACCTCAAAACCCATAATACAACACCGCGGCAGACGCCATCTAGCGGGGGCATTGCGAAGCTGACCGAGTTTTTGTCTTTAAAGCCCATTTCGGACGTAAGTCAAACGAAACATAACATATCTCGCCTGTACTGTTATTAACTATCAATAGGCAATTATCTGTGGGTGGTACTTCGTTAAAATCCAGACGTAAAACTATAGGGTCACGTGTCTAGTGATAAAAAATGTGCAACATGGCGGCGGCCGGTTGAGGTCACTTTCAGCTGCCAGCTTATCGCTCTAAGGCCCTCTACCCTCTACCTCCTTAACCATGACACGCAAAAAGCGTAATCATGTTGCTGCGCTTTACAGAGCTGAATTGGCCGGGATTGCTTGTAGAGTCCGCTGAGGCCGGACGTATGGAGAAACGGGTACAGCTCTCACTTATGACCTGCTAGGAACGAGGATCCTAATTGGACGAAGAATGCACGCTGAACGTGCATAATTGCTCGTTCCTCCCATTCAGGTCATCTGCACTTGGTAGAAGATAAATGGTGGCTATTTCTAATCGTGTGCTACGAACAAAGACTTACCAACATGGTGCCTCGTGAATATACCGCAATGAGCAACACCCACGACTTAGAATCCGATCTGAAGGATTCAACAACGCCTGTTTCCGATCAGTCGGCAAGATCTCCAGATACACCGACGGCCAAAAGCAAGGCGGAGGCAACTCATGGTCACCTGATGCCCCACGAGTTCTCCCATCTTAAGCCAGTCCCGAGACGTAAACATCCGACCGTAAGCACACAAACTACAACCCCAATACAAAGAATTAAATAAAAATAAGATCCCGGTTTTAGTGTTGTCACCAGAACCTCCGAATTGCAGAGATAAGCACCGGGCTCTTTCGTCGCGTGGACAGCGAGCAAAATATTAATACTAATAATAAAAAAATAGATAGAGCAAGACTCCCCAATATCCGAGTCGTGGAAAGCAGACGTTCGCATACCAGACAACAAGCCAAAGAAAAAAAAAGAACTTACAGACAAACAAACAAAAAAGATGAGAAAAGAGTTCCCGTGAAGCCAAAGAAAGGAACGACCGTATCCCTCCCCGTTTCGTATTAACACCTCGGGGTCCGAGATTCGATGGTGTGGTCAGCGTCATTGTACGCTCGGCGGGGCGAAAACTCCATACACCGAATCTACGACAACTGGACCGGCGTGAACGCAATAGGTGCCGTTCTAACCAGCGAGGCTCCAGGGGGCCGACCACGTGACCACGCAGAACAGGCACCCTGAGCGTCCCGATGGTCAGGTCACATGATGCTATCCTCACATATGGACCGTTAGGTACGCTCGTCGCCAGTTCAGGTTCGTGGGGGATGGACCATCGAGGAATGTCGACTGACCGAGACGATGTGAGGCGAAAAGAATAAAAGAAGGGTAAAAAAATAGAAAGGTGAAAGTCCGCAGAGCACATTGTGCCTGGGGAAGATATTACGACTGGAGACGGCCGCAGAGCTCTGCCATAGGTGTGCGATGGAGCGGGCCCGCTATCTGAGCCGCTGTTTTATAACGGCAGCTGCTCTTGCTCGCGGTGTATGAAGTCTTCAAGCGGTGTTTGTGGTTCGGCTGTGTGAGTGACCGTCGGCGCTGGCGGTCAAGGAGCGCGCGAATGCGTTTGGTTTGTGGGATCTTCAGGGAATGTTGGGAAGAGCTGACGGTCATAGTGCCTACGCATCTTTATTCCCGTGCGTGCCGGCGCGCCGCAGACATTTTTTTTTTATTTCCGTCAAAACAGCAGACGTGACTGCGTAGGGGATTTTGCCGCTTTTTATTGGCGGATTAAATCCTAGCAGGAACATATTGAGGAATGAGTCCTATGTCTGCGTGTGCGGAATGTTTTTTTTTATTATTGCCAGCAGCTGATATTAAAATACATTCAGATGTGAGCGGCTTCGGCCTAAAACTATATCAATTAAAACAAAAACAAAACACGACACAGGTTGAGAGCACGCAATCGCGTATGCTAGCTGTTCATTGTCAGGCCGAACGGAACTATGCCATCTCAGAAAATAAGTGTCTAGTTCTAATTTGGGAAATCACGAAGTTCCAAACTTACATATTAGGATGCCCATTTAGAGTAATTACCGACCCCTTGCCTTGTGTTGGTTGGGTAGTTTCAAAGATCCCAACGGACGACTACACTCTCAGAAAATAAAGGATATACCCTTACACTCATTGTCCCATATAATACACCCCAAAACTTCAGTTCAACATACAGCGCACTGACATTGACCCGACGGTACGAACTTTCACGAGCGGCTTGATAGCGGAGTGGAACAACTTATTAAAATAGCTAGTGTGCGTGCTATTGACCATAAAATTATACACATTTTTTGGCCTTATTAGAAAACCTCACAGTTCTTGTAGCGTGAGCTACACTGGCCGAGGTTGAGCAGTTTTGCGTGGCTCGCATACTGAGCTGTGCTCCGTGCTGCGCAGCGCGAGGAGCAGTGACGTCACGCGGCGCAGCTGGCGGGCGGAGCCGCCGTCGGCACGGTTTCCGCCGCCACCAACGTTGGCCGCCACCGCGCGCACCTCACCAGTCTGCATTAAGCCTGGTTCAGACAGTTGCGTTTGACTGCGTTTGAATGCGTTGCGGCAGCGAGAAACCAGGACATTCTTGCTGCTTATATCGCGTGCCAAGATGATTCCTTGAATTGGAGTCCACGCTTCATACGAAGCGCAGATGTGCCGGTGACTCGCTTTCGGTTCTCGACGCAACGCAGTCAAACGCACTCAAACGCAAGTGTCTGAACCGGCCTTTAAGTTCCTCTATATCAGGGGTGGCCAAGTTGTGGCTCGCGAGCCGCATGCGGCTCTTTGCGTTTTCAAGTGCGGCTCGCGGCCCCCTCCTCAACCCCCCCCCCCCTTCTTTGCCTCCTCCCGGCCACACGGGCACTTTTCCAAAAAGGTTTGGAAATGGAACGCGTTTTAAATTGAAAGACAGGTTGCGGTTTGGTTGTTACTGCTACCTTACGCACAGTTGAACTGCTTTTGACTCGGATAGATTAAAAGTAGTTCGAGTTGTATTCATTGCACTACACAAACGTTTGCCCCCCCCCGCGGCTCTTAGAAGTTTCGCAATTTCGTTTGCGGCTCTTAGGCAGGGTCGAGCCTGGCCACGCCTCGTTCTATATGCTCCCCGAAGGGGGAGCAGAGCTACGCATTTGATTTCCCGCGCCGCCACGCCGCTATTCGCCGAAATCCATCACGTGAGGAGCAAAGCATCCGTCGCCGTGCAAGAAAGCCACCTTTACGGTCGCTCCGCCGATGTTTCTCGCGCCCCGGCGTATGTTCCCCTGCTTTCGCCCCTCCTTCTCCTCCTCCATGCGGGGTGGCGCGCGGCGCTCGCTCATTCGCCAAATTTAGTCACGTGAGGAGCAAAGCATCCAGGGCGTGCGGGAAAGCCGCCGCTGCGGCCACCCGTCGAGGCTCGATCGTAACCGTCAGCTCGGATCCAGACGCAGGCGATGCACAAGCGAGCTCTGGGCTTCCAGCGTCCTGCCAAGCACGCGCGCGCAATGCCAGCCGCTGTTCAGCGCCACACGCTCGCGCATCGCAGCGTCGGCTGCGTCTGGACCCAAGCTGAAACGAAGTAGCCATAGCAGGAACTCGTCTATCGCCTGGCGCGAGAGGACGCAGTGACGTCACGACGGCGCACAGCTGGCGCGACCGGAGCCTGCAAGGCTGCCGGAGCTCCGCTTGTGGCTCCGCCGCCACAGCGCGCGCCTCGCTGGACGATCCCCAACATTCCAGAGGAGTGACGTCATAGCCAGTGAAGCGTGACTTCACTGGCGCCACCACGTGCCCAAGCTGTTCGTGCCTTCGTTGCTGCAGTAGCCAAGTCTGGCCGTACCGGGGCTGGCATGATAGCCGCTCATTTTGCGCGCATAAGCTCACCGCTACGCATATCTTGGCATAGCCGGAGCTAAACCACCGCAATTTTTTTGTAGTTTTTAATACGCACTTTAGCCGCTTAATCAGTTACAGTAAAATCCCTTAATGTTCGCAAGCCTCTACCTTTTTGCGCGAACTTCGCGAAATTTAAGGGCACCCGGAAATTTCGGTCCTTAGGGGCCCTGCAATCATATTTAAGCGTCCACCTTTTTTTGCGGTTTCCACGTCTCTTTGGGGTTTCGGGCAAGCCAGCGGGCATGGAGAGAGTAACTCAACATCAGTGCGTCGTATTTTAACCGGACGACGTGGAAACCTCCTCCACCGACGAGGGCGACCCGCGGCGCCAAAAAGCGCGCAAAAATGTGAGTCTTAGGTCCTAGCCTTTACTACTCATGTCAGAGGCCAGCTACAAAGCTTTTTTTTGAAAGTCGAGATAGAAAGTCATAAGTGTCGCGAACCGTTTCAATTATGTATGAAAGTAGTTTTGTCTCAGTATTTTAGATTAGAAAAGAAACAAATGCAGTTTATAAAGTACAGAAACAAGAAATGACCCGTCGACATGCCCACCACCAAGCGGCGGAAAAAAACGGCGCATACCAGAAAGGGCTTAGTGGGATGAGGCACCGACGAACGGCGAGCGCGTAGAAAGGCCGGAGCGGTAGAAGGCGCCGTTTGGCGGCATGGCAGCGCGCGAAGTGGCTCCCGTTCTGTACTGATCTTTACTCCCGTGTTTGCTGTCGTTTGTGGCCAATGGAAGTGTTATGCCGAAATAGTCTTCAATCGCGCATGCAAATGCAATGCGAGCCGGCCTGGCCGCCCGCATCATACAGCCTATCCAACACACGGTTTAGTGGCGCTCCCCTCGAGCCGTCGACGCACGAGTGCGGCGGCCGTGAGCGCCTCGATAAGCTCACTGGCCCTCCTCTAGTTCACGGCCACTCAAGCCAGGGACCTACGACGTCATGGAGGCGGTTATTTTTTGCTTGTTTTTGTAATTCTAGTTTGCCTGTAACTTTTAAAATAAAGCGAATTTTGCGAAAAGAAAAGTTTCATGAAGTTACTCGAGTTCAGTGCGCTTAGTGGTTCGGTGCAAATTAAAAAACCAGTCTAAAGGTCGTTGCAGGGGCCTCTGGCCGCGATTAGTCCCTCTTTGACGGATTCGCGAAAAACACGGGCCGCGAAAATGAAGGGTTTTACACTAAGTCGCACCGTTATTAAGACCCTCGTAAAACGTTGGGCCCGTCAGATAGACGTCAGTGCTCTGCACGTCGTACTGAAGTTTTGGGGTGTATATACGTATACGGGACAAGGAGTGTACGACTGCACCATTTTCTTTTCTGAGAGGAGGTCGTTAGGAGCTTAAGATGCCAGAACATGAACTCTACCGTGGACGCAATCATTGTCGCGATTGCGTTTACGGCTAGGGTATCCATACGAATACGGTACTGCCGAGGGCGGCACCACTGCGGTGCGAGAGAACACATGACGATTCCCCAACATAAGGTTCGGTCTCCCAACTACCAGGTGGAAGCGGAAAATTGTTTGATTCGTTCTAGATCATTTTCAGCGCGTTTACCAACGAGTAAACTGATGCTACCCAGGTGCTGGTGGCGCACCGGGTATAGCAGTCGAAGTGCCCGATCTTAGAACGAATCTCGCCGGCATCCAGCGAATCATTGTCGATATCGAACCTCACGAAAGTACATCCCCAAAGCTCCCCAAAAAT
This sequence comes from Ixodes ricinus, assembly GCA_037355805.1. Classification (NCBI taxonomy): domain Eukaryota; kingdom Metazoa; phylum Arthropoda; class Arachnida; order Ixodida; family Ixodidae; genus Ixodes; species Ixodes ricinus. Next base: position 23,253 of record JAZHYW010057426.1, on the reverse strand, counting down.
GCGTGTAAAAAGTACTGTTCATGACGAGCAGCATATCTGGCTACGTCTCGAACTCCAGCCGCCCGGGAGGCGCGAGCGAACACGCAACCAATCGTCTCCTCTCTCGGCTTCTGCCTGGTCACCGCACCGCCTCGAACCAAAAAAGCACCGCAACGTTAGGAAAGTTAAACAAATCTCTAACTCGCTCGGCGTCGCGCAGCGAAGCATTGCGAGAAGGCGCGTAAGGAAAAGCCCCAAAAGTGAACTCTGCATGCACGCACAGAACACAGCAACACACTCTGCATCCCGAATGTATGCGTACGGGCACTTGATCTAGAAACGCAATCGCTAACGCGAATGAGTTTCCGCACGGTGTCCATATAAGCGCAGAGTGTACTGCCGCGGGTGGCGCCACTGTGGGAGGAGAAACACATCACAATCCCCCAACAAAGCTTCGGTCCGCCAGTTACCAGGTGGAAATGGAAATCGTTTGATTCGTTCTAAAATTACTTTTCTATACGTTTACCATAACGAGACTGATGCTAGCTCAGGCTGCCGGTGCGACGTGGTATGTGTACCTAGGCAATAAACTGAGCCCATAGTATTTTGTTTCCATTCCCCTTTAAGCGCAGTTATTCCTCGGCCACACAACGATATCCGACTTTCACCTGCAGTGTCGCCGAAATGGTGTTTCGAGCAGAAGAAGCGCGTCAGCGTACTCGACAGTGTACCCGCGCTTCGTAACAACGACGATCCCTGCTCTACAACGGCCTTACCTCGCACCAAGAAACCCTAATCAATGAATCAATTATGCTCCACAACGCATTGAACTGCCACCCATTCTGCTCGCGATATGGTTTGGATTTGGCTGCCGGCTGAGGCAGCAAGGCCAAGCAACTACTGTAAGCTGCTTCATCTGTATGTGTGCCCTTGCACAATCATCGTCCTTATCTCTGACGCCGCGTACCGAATGGAACTTCTCCAGCCCGTGTTTGACCGCCGTCGAAGGTCAACAGACATCAACCACTTTACTCGAATGAAGTCATGACACCCGCCGTTGTTTACCCCAGCAGCACCGTTAATTCTTCTCCAGCACCCATATTCTTCGGTCAAGACGACCTACGCTTTCCCTGGGGTTTTGCTACGAGGACAAGAAAGATGGGCTGTCTCAGGTGCTGCGGTGGCCTCAGAAGTGTCAAGCTTGCAGGCGGCCAGTTCGAATTCTTCTCCGCCAGTGAGTAGACGTCTTGTCTCTGACACCAAAAATCATCGTAACAATATATTCTATTTATTGTTCGTCAATATTGAAAAAAATAAATGAAGAAAATCCCGGCCAACGAAAATCGTTACGCTCAGGAAACTCGTAAACGCGAACCGAGACGAACACGAAGAAGTGAACGTGATTTGTTTTGCTGTTGATATTTTTAGTTCATGGTGTACGCGGCATAAAGTCTGTTTCAGTGTGTATGACCTCAGAAAACATTGCATTTTTTTCTGGCCGCTGCCACTGCCTTGTAACGGGTTGCCGAGGGCCACGTCAAGCTGCTTGATCAGCTCTTTTTCCTTGGCCTCCTGCCATTTTCATGTCGACATAAGAAAATAAATGAATTTGAAATATTTTGATTTTGAATGATTTGAATGAATAATGAATGAAATGAAATGTCAGAAAAAAAAGGCAGGATGGTCTCTCAGTTGTCCTACCGCTAGTGCGAGCTTCCTATGGTCAGAGACAGCTGAAAGTAAAGATACAATGGCTCTTGAATAAAAAAAAAAAAGCGAATGTTTGAATGTTGGCATTTTAAAAGCGATGTATGCAAATATTTTGTGTCTATTTCATTAGAAGGAGCGTCGTAATCGCCAAATAAAATTTCAACGTAAGCCCGTCCGTTGCAAGTTTAGGGTTAAAAGCGCTAAACAACGACGGACGAGTAGAAGAGATGGAACCAGAGAGCGCAAACCGTGCGCCGAGCGCAACAGGGCATCAGAGCGGAGAGATAAACTAGCGAACGTGACGTCATCGACGGGATCAGGTGACCTGTACTCGCCACTAAGCTGGCTCGGAGATGCCGAGGATGACGTCACGACGCCTTGGACAAATAACAGGCGGCAGAGATATTCGCCACATCCTGCAACAATCACTGCAGGTTATTTTTTTTTGTCTTCTTCTTTGGAATGAGAACGGATTACCTTCTGCCCAGTTGAAGAGCGAATACCGAATTCACGAGGTAGAAATCTATAAAAATATGCTTTTAACTGGTTAGTCCCGCGAATCTCATTATCGCTTCTCAGCCAATGAGAGAGGGACTATAGCCTACAAGAAGGTCGAAGAACCAATCGTCAGCTTTGAGCTTACACGCGCGGGCCAAGCACTGCGGAAGGCCACGAGCATGTACTTCCGAAGGCCGGGAATCCGAGAAAGATGACCCGACGTTTTCATCCCGCTAATGACTCTAGCAGTAACGTTAGACGAGGAACGACTTTGACCTTTTCGGCGAGGGCGATCAAATTCACTGCATAAAAAGCTAAAAAAAATACATACTCGTTTTTAAAACAAGGTCGGAAATTCGATCACACTCCATTGTATATACCTACCTTATAAAGCGTTGCGGGTCAAACTCTGCAGCTATAGGCAGGACGATGCCTCTACTTCAATCTATCCAGGCTTTACAGGAGGAAGAGGAGAGGGGGGGGGGGGGGCAGGAATACGAGCTGGACCAGCGGCGTTCGGGTCGGAGCGGCTAAAATGTCACGCAGGGAGTCCTCGGCGCGATAAGCTGTTGAAAGGGAGGTCGGAGTTGAGGCGACTTTATACGTTCTCTATTGTCGTATTGTGGCGGTGTATAAGGCTTACGCGCTGTTTACAAACACGCCCGTGTTCGCCCGCACCAGGAGGGGGCGCTGCGCGTGAGGTGAGCCGTCTACGCATGCGCAGTGGCGACAGCAGCGCCACCGCATCTGCGTGACGTAAGAACTGCGTGTTGGTCTCTAGGTTGCAGGAATTAGCGTGCCAGGGGCACACCGTGCGCCATTTTGTCCCGGTTCGCATCGGCCCTCTAGCGACGAAGCTCGTGTTGCCGCCGTCTCTATGCATCAGCCAATATCGAGTCGATACAGCTTCAATGCAGACCCAACAGTTTGTCAAAGAACTACTCGTTGCTAACAGCTCTCCTTGAAACAGGACAATCCTATAGTCGGCGATACCTTAAGAAACGCAAGGCGTAAAGAGGACAGAGACTATCATTAACGAGCCACAGAAAGTGAGGTTGTAGCATTTGCCGACAAGCACCCCCGGAATAAAATCCCAAAGTATGAATAGCGTGAACTTCATAAAGCCGCGCACTGCGTCTTCTAAGTTGTCGCTGACTCTACGGCGAGCATGTGTTCCAAAATGCGTCTTTGACGCATCGGAACACAAAAAGGAGCACGCCAATCAAAATACAACATATAGAACGCCCAGGGAAAGCGAGATGACAAAGAACCCAAGCGCGCGCCTTCAGTGCTTGCGGTCGGAGATTAAAAAAAGAAAAAAGAGCACCTGGTCACGTTTAGGGGCTCAAAGGAAACGCACGAAGTGCGCATGGAGAAGATGAACTTGCACGTCGTATATGCCCCGTGTCATTCTGAAAATTCCAGTGAGTCTGCTTCCTCCCCACACACTTGTGAAAGCCAATTGGTACATATCTACGGGAAGAGCTGGGCGAGCGACAAAGCTAAAAACTTGTTTAAAAAAAAGTGCGCTCTGAGATACAGCTGGGCGCACGCACGTGAAACGTCGTACAAAATTTCGTAGCGCAAGTTATTTTTTTCTTTTCTAGGTCTGAATGCATTTTCAGCCTCGTTCACTTGCCGGGCTCTCTCCATAGTTTGGAGCGATTGGCTTTCCCGTAAGCTTTACGGTGAAGCCAGCATTTCTTAGAGTGTGACATGCATCACAAGACTGAAAGCATGGTCTCTCTTTCATATGCAAGTGCATCTACTCGTGTGGACCAAACCCTTTGCCTCGAATAAATGTTTTTTTCTTTCTTTCTTTTATTAGTATTAAGAGAACAGCGACACTGCAGCTTAACGTCCGAACTAGGCTCCACCTCCCGCGCCTCAGCTGGAAGGAATCGCTAAAGCCGCCATGAATCACCTGGCCTTAGAGCCCTTCCCTTCCGGCGGCACCGCGGAAAATTCACGACTCCCTCGAGAGAAAACGTCCCCGGGAAGAGGGGAACTTGCGCAGCGAAGCCCGAAGCCAAGGGTTTCGGCTTCGCCACCTGACACTCAGTAGGGAGCCCGCAATTTACAAGAATTGTCTCCCGCGCTCTCGCTTCATTTTGTTCCTTATACTCTCATTATGAGTTTGTGTTTGTTTTCGTACGGCGAAAAGGGGCTCTGTGGGCGATCGTCCCTCCGTGTTGTTGGACTAATTTGATAAGTGTAACGATGTGACCTTCCTGCTTGTGAAGCCGATCCTGAGCTGCGCAATTACGTTTATGTTTGTATACTTACCCAAGATTCAAGGGGCTCGCGAAGCCGAAATAAATATTTAGGATGAGTAATTTTTTTTAACCGTTGGGGTATGAGCCGCTCTTAATGCGAATATTTAATGAAGTACTCCCCTCGCACTGCCTTGTCAAACTGAGTTTATGGGACGGTTGCACGAGGGCTCCATGTTTTTGTGTTGCAATGAAGACTGAAAAAAAAATGTAGATGAACAACAGAGATAATTGGTTTTCTTTTTTATTTCGTGGTTTGCTTTATGAATACGCATACTCACGAAAAAGGCTGCATTACCTTCCTGAGCCATGTCGTAAAAGGCTACTTTGAAGAAAAAAACAATTATAAAAACAAGCGCAACGAATTGTCGTATTTTATTACGAGTACTGTTGAGGAACTAGGTTCATTGTTTCCTTAAAGAGATCCTTTTTTTCCCGGTTTTATTATGTGTGTTCATGGTCGTGGCTTCACCTCTTAATAGGTTAATATGGTGCATTGTCGAGATGCAACGTAATTATTTCACTTTGCTGCAAAAAAATGAAAAAGTTTATATAAGGAAAGTTTATTTTTAAAACTTCGCTCTTCTCTAGTTTCAAAGACAAGCCAGCTTATAATTCGTTTTACAGTGTTTCTTTCTTGGGGACGTGTTAATCGCTGCCATTGAAAGGAAATAGCACTGTCTTGGAAATAGTCGGATATACGCCGGGCGGCTGGCTGTCCATTGGTAAAATCATTTTTAGTCGCCGGTTCGTAGCCTTGTGTTTTTAAGCTCGGTATTGCTAGCTATATGCTCACCCGTATGAATTTTATATAATTGCTTCCTTTCATTGGTGTATTGCAAAGGTATATAAAATATCAAGAAGAAGGCTTGATGTGACATCCGTCGCCATAATTCAATGTCCAAGGGGGCAGGATATATTTAGCGCTCTTTGATTGCTTCTGGGCTTTCTAAAAAAAATATTTTCATTTTATCGTATTGAAAATTTTTTGTGTTTTCTAAAGCTGCGTTTGATACTTTTACGCTTCCACTGGAGGCACTGACGTTTCTTCTAAACACCACTGATTTATTTCCTAATACTTATAAGTGCAAGTAGAAATAAACCTTTCTGCACGCAGTTTCCATTTCAGGTTGTTCAAACAAAGTATTCTTCGAACGGCGAAAGCATTTGTGCTAAAATCTCTAATAGAAGCAGAATTTAACATCTTATAAGCGCTAAGCAATTGCCATGCTAAATCCAGAACTCTCCAAAAGCCGCATTGAATCGCCCAACTTTTTTTTCCATCCGCACTGCTATTTATCTGTTCTTCAACGGTGAGAGCACTCTACCCTGTCATTTCCAGGTCGTCCTAAACACTTCAAATGAAATTCGCATTAGCATTCTGTTCTCCCAAAGCTTTAGAACGTTCTCTCATCGTTTTCATGTTTGAGAATAAATCAAAACAAAAGAATAGCAACAAGTTTCCCCTGAATAAAAAAAAAAAACTAAGCGCACAATACTTCTTGCAGAATCCTCCTCTCCTCATTCAAAACACGGCTGACTCACGCGAAGCGCTTGTCATTAGGGTGCCACGTCAATCAAACGACCCGGGGCCACGCCCCCTCTCGTAGGCTCTCGATCGCGCACGCCATGGCGATCACGACAGGCCTAACGACAAGCCATCCGCGGGTCCGGGGTTCTATCGCCGAATCTACAAGCAAAAAAACCGACCACCACCAACAACAACACGAGGACAGCATTAATTGTGCCTAATGCAACAGCGCCCCCGCCCCGACGGAAGGCGGCCGAGACCTCAGCTGGTCACTCTCAGGGGCTACACTATCCGAAGTTGAATCCCCTTAATGTCACGGCCCATTAGTAGACGAGAAGCCTAATGGAACAGACATAGAAAGATTGCCGTGATTGCCTTTAATGCGTGTGTTGCGTAGCATTATATATAAGGTAAAAAGGGAATTTAGGGAAAGCGCGTGTATGTTGAAAAACCAATGGACGCCTTAGGTTGTTACCTCTGGTCACGGACAAAGGTGGACCGTCCGAACGCGTGTTCTAATAACGGTGGAAACCTCCTTCGGCCACTAAGCCTAATGAAATGGAGGCGGGCATTTCGATAGGCCTATTTCTAGGGTTCTGATCTCTGAAGAAGCATTCTGAGGGCTAGGTTCTTTTTTCTTTAGATTTGACATAGCAGGAAAGACGCGAAGTTATGTTTAGCAATGACATGGTGATTTGATCAGCCTTGGTGAGTCATCGCCAACTAAACAAACGCCTGAAGTTGCAAGATATATTGATATCTTGTAATTATTAGCTACACTATTTTCTTTTACATGTGGGACACGTCAGAAGCTTTTTAGTGATGTCAACAATGAACACCCCAGACCCAAAATAAAACTAAAACAAAATAAGCACATTTTATATTTTGTTGCAACATAAAATAACGGTACGAGAGACGTCGCCCACAACGAACAACGCTCCGATCAATGGCCGATCCGCGTTGGCCGTTAGGTTTTCAAAAATGGCCACTAACAAATGCCCCCCCCCTTTTATTTTTTTTCTGACGTCAGAAAAATGGTGCATTTGCACTGGCCGGCGTAGTGACATTATTTTTTTACAGAAAATTCACGGGCGGTGCGTTTTCCAGAAGTGTATGATGTGAATGACCGTCGTTGAAATAGATGAATGTAAAATATTCTAAACACTTGCACCTTTCCGGTAACGTTTTTTTTTCGTTTTTTTTTGTAATTGGGAGAGAACTCGGCGACTAACGAGGTTGATTATATATGGACCTGAAAATGACGTTCGTGGCATGACAAATATGAGCGTGACATTCCACAGACTCACGTCGTGCTCACTGTGCTCGCTATGTTCACGATGTTCACGTGAATCATAACCGAGACGCTCATTTAAATTTAAACGTTTTTATCATTCTCTTTAGATTGCCGAGTTCTCGTTTGTAGATCACCGCGTTTCACTGTCCGTGTGCTGTGTGAACAACTAGACACACTAGAAATAAATATTTTTAGAACGCACATTGAGGTAAATACCGCCATGCCTCGTTAACACGAATATCCCGTTATGTAGTCAACATTTTCCGGGACGAACTGGGTGAATACATGCCTATTTGTCTCGTTATTGTATAGTGACTTTTCACGGACGCACACATGTAGCGGTCCTTGTGCTATACTTCAAGTGGTTTGTAATATGACCGTTCTGACTTGCTTCTAAGATTGACGTGGCCCTTTGCCGCCCACACAGGCCAGGTCACCGTTTTGTCACCTCTACGTTATTAGTTGTGTCACTAGTTTACTCCCACTATATTCGTCTCACCTGAAGTCATAGCGCAATTAACGCCACGAGCCGATGGGGCTAGGTGGCGCAAGCTACCGACCATTACAAATGTATGGCCATTAACATCCATCCATCCATCCGGGCCAATCAGGCAGTGCGAAAATTGCTACGTCACGTCGCTCGCAGTCCTTCCGTGCGGGTGTTTCTCCCGCCCAAACAAGTCGAGCTTAGTGGATGCTCCCTGACCTTGAGGTTTTAGTCTGTGCCTAAATGTATGTGTCTTCTTCTAGCCTTTCGAGAGCACCTGTGGTGAATCGAAGTATAGAGCACTTTTGACATTCCAAATTGCACCGGATCTCGGGCATTCGCGTTTGGTGTCCCAGATAACCAGTTCAACAGCTCAGCAAACTGCAAGCGTTTCATTCGCACTTCAAGACTTTCAGCCTTTCCACTCTGGTGAAGAAGGAAGACCAGTGAAGCTGTATTATGGTGGGAATGAAGTAATGGCCGGCCGCAAGTCGGCAAGTCAGAGTGGAAAGTCTGAAAAGTTGCCGCCATCTATGAGCGACGGCGGCTGCCGCCGTCGCTCATAGAAAGGTTGGAAAAGCTGGAAAGGTTGCCGCCGTCGCTCATAGATGGCGGTAGCTGTCCAGAGTGTTGTGTCGACATTTGTTTGCCGGCGGACACGATCCTAAGGAAACTAGCCCTTAACAGCTCCGCTGTAAAAAGCGATGGTTATTCACAGCAGGTATAGACGTTTGCAAGTACAGCCTTTGGGCACGCCACCTTGATGCTGGTGCGGGTAGATCGCCTGATAGTCGAGCATTGCTGAGGCCGTGGGTAGGCCTCAGCAATGCTTGAGCATCAGACGATCTACCCACACCAGCAGCAAGATGGCGGCGCCCAGAGGCCGTACTTGCATAACGTCTATAGTCACATGACAGTTGAAGAAATGTACCAGGGTAGTGGTCCATTAGGTTCACACCTGTTTATGCGTGATTCGCCCTCGGGAATTCTTATCAGCTAATGCTGAAATCGCATCGGCTGCAGACGGATATTGAGATGTTGGGGACCGGTCACGCCCGGCGATTCTTAAGGGGACACTGATAGGGTGTTTATGCTCGCCGAGGCTTTGATTTGAACGCGACCCATAAGAGCCCAGCTAAACAGATCACAATCGGCGGCTTGAAATTCGTTCTCTTTCCGCCCGGAAATAACCGATCGAGAATTGGACTGTTTCATTCGCGCTCACTCTCTTTTCCAGGATCACGTGGCGTTCAAACTATGTGTACCAAATATGTTGAAAGTCGTGGCTCATGTAAGGCACACATTCAATATTCTTCAGGCCTACAAAAAACTGCCGATATGTTGATAAAAAAAATGTTCCACAGATCACGGGAAGTACACGTACACGTCATTCCCAATATGGCGACGTATCGCGGACTGGACGATGGACGACTATGGCGGCCCCCGACGGACCAACGTTGCGACGGACTTGGGGCCGAAACTTCGGAACTGTCGTTCGTGGTACCGGCCAATCGATTTTCAAGCGCAGAACATCAAGCGGAAGGGATATAAGTCCAAAACAAGCGCACGACAAACGGTTCATGCAAGTTATGTCGTCGTTATCGTCTGCTGCAAAAGCTAAAAAGCAAAGAAAAAAAAACGCGGTCCGGTGTAGCCACGTGATTTCCGGCCATGAGCTTCCGTGCTCGTGTTTCAGTTTCGGTATGGAGAAGTTGAGGTTTTTGGCTTCATTGAAAATATACGTGACTCTGCAGCAAAATAATTATTGGGTAGTATCCTGACACCATTTAAAATCGCGTGACAAAAAATGAAAACAAATAATTTGAGGGGAAGGAGTGTCCCTTTAGTAGCCGTGCTTCAATATTTACACGATCTCACTCCAGGGGAAGCGTTTTGTACCTTGGCGTTCGAAAACCTACCAAGCGTTCATCGTTGCTCCATCTCTTGTCACGTGATGCGACGCGGCGGAGTAACTCGGATCAATTTGGGTAAGATTCGGAACTCAGCCAATCTGTTAGTGACAGTATCCCAAGACTTGACGGTGAAACAGAGTTTGCAAAACTGCCTGATCAATCTGGTCAGTAAGGTACTTAGATGATTGAGTCGTTCCCCTCCGCGTCAGTCAAGCGGTCGAAGCCCTGGCTGAGTGTTTGTTGCTACGTGTAAATGACCACATTAAGTGGAGTGAGGTTAAGTGAGCTTTTGCTTAATCACCCCGAAAGGAGAATTTCCCCTTGGAAGTCCCAGGGGGGAAAATCGCACGGTTGAGTTAATCCGGGCTTCCAGCCTTGATTGCTTCTACGCAGCCGAACCTATAGGCCATCGGCTTAATAGGGCATGGTCCCCCGATGGGCATCAGTAACAAAGACGCTGTCCTAATGAGCGGCTTAACTGCGCTTGGATTTTAATGTCTCTCAATCGCCGAAGTGTCTCTCAGAACCGTAAATCGCGATTTCCCGTAAAAGAAAAGTAATTGCAAAGGAAGAACTGAGAAGGCACAGGCCGTGCTTTCCAAGGAAGTATTCAGTTCAGATATTCATTAATTCACTCAATAATTACTTTGTTTATTCATTTGATTAGTTTTGTGCTCATAAACAGCTGACACCTTGGCAAAGATGCAAAAATAGAGGGATTACAAATTACTCATAAACAACATAAATGATAATACTTATGACTAAAAAACGTCAATAGTCACTGCGCCGAGAAGTGTAATGCAAGTACTGTATGGGGCCGTGCGGCTAATTGACATGTTTTGTAAATAAACAGCAAAAAGTAACAATAACATTCGTAACATAACAGGCATGAACATTTACTTTTTCTACTTGAAAGTGACCCAAGTTCAGCCGAACAAAACATTAATAAAAAAAATACATCGCGTCAAGCGAAGTTCAATAAAATCGAATGAAAGTTCAATGAAATCGAATGTTCAATAACAATCGGAAATTTCTCGTTATGACAATATTCTAGAAAGCTATAATTGTACGTATATTTATCAAGATTTTAACGAGCATGTTCGCGCACCCACTGTGGTATAAAATACCACTAGGGACGACAATAGACCCATGCAAGCTGTTTCAACTGCGAATACAAAACCGACGTCTCTATCTGGACATAAAGAACTGATTCCACATTAATTATCGCCCTTAAATGCACGAACTGAAATCGAATCCACCATCTGAAAACGAACGACGCGATAAACATCGACGGTTACTTTCACACACTTGCAAACGAAAACAAGAAAGCGAGCGAGTCAGTCTCAGCCCACAAACAAAAGACACCAAAGCGAAGAAAAGTGCTATAGGGACGCCCTCACGTTGTAAACATTCAGGAGAAACAACCGGAATAGGCAATTGCCCGAGACGGTTACGACCGGACAGGTCAATCCAATCCAATCCAGCGGCACTTTCATTACGTGCAATCCCCCCCCTCTGCAGCGATGCCAACGGCAGCGCCATCTGTGCAAGCGGAAGCGTAACAACACCTTCACCCAAATCCTTCTCCACACCCCAGCACCATGACGTGTTAAAACCTTTTCTCCAGAGCCCCGGATAAAGGTGAGGCGTTAAGGCCTATCGTAACGATCGCCCTAGGGAAGTGGATTGTGTATTGAGAGGAAGAGGAGGGTTCGGGGTTGCTGGGCCTAGGGTTTTGGCCTAGGGGTGCCAACGCCGTTTCGTGTATACCTTATCTTGGCGAACGACCACTGCGCCTCGTAAGGCCTCGTGTTTATGGTGGCTAATGACTATCGGTTTTCCGGGAGGCCTCTTTGGAGCGCGCGCTCAAATGACCTGACTGAGGAGTGCTGCACGCCACATAAATATATAGAAAGAGAAACATGTAATCGATTGGAATCACTAGCACTTCCAAAAGTAACTGCGAGTGAAATGGTCGTCATTGTATCTGATTGAAATAATGTTTTGGAAAGTAATGATTTCGATTTGGATCAGTTTGTTACATGAACGTATATAGGCCAACACGCAGATCGGGCGTCACGCAGCTGTGGTGGCGCTGCTGTCGATTTTGCGCATGCGCAGATGCTACACATCAAGCGAATCTCGTTTCGGTGCACGCGCAATGCCTGCACCTGGTGTGGGCAAACGCAAACCTCCTTCCTTTTCTTTTTTTGGGGGGAACAGCGCGTTTGCTTATAGAATAATATTTCTTGAGTAATTTATGGATTCCTAACAGCTACTCAAAAACAATAGCAATTGTGCGATATGTGTGTGATTTTAAACGAAAAAAAAATCGATTGCAGTCAGTTGGCGTTTCAGATGCCAAATGATGATTTTTTTTTGTCAAATCAACGTAGGGCATTTTGTCCGCCCCAGTCAAGGACTGAGAAATAAATGATACCTTCAACATTGTAAAACCCGAGACGTCCTACGTCTCGGGTTTTACAATGTTGAAAGTTCACCAGCTCGCTTGCATCTTCTCTGTAATTTTTAAATTAAACCGCTGACAATTTTTTTTCTTTTGAGGCGCAACTTATAAAAATATATTTTGGTTACATGGCATTTTTTTTGCAATTTTTTTGCAATAAGCCTCTGCCTTAATGCAGGCACCTCGTCCGGGATTCGAACCCGCCGATTTAGAATGCGTAATCCAGCGCTTTGTCTCCAAACCACCGCGGCAACTATTAAAAAACAAAAACAAAAAGACAAGAAAAAACAACATTGAAGCAGGTAGAGTGATAGTATCGTGTACTAGGACATTTAACGAATGACCTCATTACAATTGAAACGTGACGTAAAATTAAAAAAAAATATATTAGTAGGTGAGTATACGGGGCGAGGAACGCCATCTTTGTGCACGACCTCAAAACCGAAACTAAGCAGGCAAAGAGGATGTCGATCCCTCCGCTCTGCGCTTGCATTGCACTGCTCACGTCACCCGAGTCGTAGGTACACGAGTTGCGGACGCAAGGCACACTTTTCTTTTTCCCGACAAAGTAAGCGTGGAAGTGTCCGCACTTTATCTGGGGGAACATTTTCTCGCTACATGTATCCGAGAAATTTACCACTTCACAGTGTCACGTGGCTCCGAGGCACCTGTAGAGGTGACCTGTAAATTGTACATTCGCACGGGTTTGGAAGGGCTCCTAAGCATTTCTTGTTTTCATTAAACACGTTAGCCTCACTCTAATCTATCATTTGTGCCTACGTGTACACCTACACTGAATGAAGATTCACATTAAGTGAGAAAGGTCAAAAGGTCAGACTCGTAAAACAAGATGAAATTTAAGTATTAAAACCGGGCTTCTTTCTAGACAAGTAAATATTTAAATGTTACCTCCTTTTTTGCTTTTTCATTATATTTGTTCATATTTAATGATCTATACAGGTCATGAGTACCGTACACGAAAGCCTTCACTCCTATAAAGTGCTCCTATAAAAAGTGTTTGATAAAACAAATGCGAGTCATTACTCATGCGCGAGGCGTTTTACTACCAAAAGTGGAAAGGGACGCACGTAGCAGTGAACAATAATAAAGGCTCACGCCCTCAGATAAACCTTCGTTGCCTAATTTATTTTGGCATCCCGGCTTTGCCCACGTAAAACGGAAAATTTTCGGGTAGAAAACCCGGCGGTATAAATCTGCATTATGGCAGTTTCAGAGAGAATGAAGAAAAGTAAGTACTATCGAGAAGTCGAAATTGATAAGCGATGCCTGAAACGAAGACTTCCACCCAAATGATCTAAGACGTCTTGGTTCTCGAAATTTCTAAAACTAAAAATTAAAAAAGTAATAACCGTGGTATGCCCGTTTTACTGAGGCATAAATCCGTGACTACGTGCGTAAAAAAAGAATATAAAAATGACTCCAGATTGTGATATACCGCTCTCTCCCATTAATCATGCGGTCGCCGTGGAAAAAAACTTAAATAGAAAAAAAAATAAATACATATATATATCGGTTGAAATTAAAAAGGAAGAAAAAAAGCGTAGCATGCAACGCAAAGATTTGTGTTCATTAAATGGACGCACAAAAAACGGCCACAGGGTTCGACACATGTAATAAAAAAACGAAAAGGAAAGAAACTGCTAGGTTGGATAGAACGCAGTTTGTGAATTCATCAGGAGGAACTTTCAATTTGTCAGAACCCAGATTTTTTTTGGACGTCTCGAGTTTTCCCGACTAACGAGAGATGAAACGTATGTCGCCGAAGATTAGCTTTCTTCGTCGGAGTCGTAGATTAAACTAAGTAGACTGGATTGCAGAAATCTAATCTTCCTCTTGTCTGGAAAACGTAAAAAAACAAAAACAAAAAAAAAGAAACAGAAAAGTATGAGCACCTTCGACATTGCGAAACTCCCCCTCCCCCCCCCCCTAAAAAAAAATTAAAAATGAAGCAAATATAACTTTGGTGTCTTATCGGTCTCCTGCCTGGGTCTTATCACTTTTCTGTCGAAATGAAAGGTAGGACGTTCTTTATAGAAAAAAAATAAATAAAAGATAGAAAGGCACTTGGTAGGTGAGGTTTAAAAAATTTCGGCTAACGGTTGTTACGAAATCTTTGCACCTAAAAAAAGTTTCGAACGACTACGCGTCGAGACGTACTCCTAGATGAAAAGGCACCCGCCTAAGATATTTTTATACCTGTGAAAAAAAAATCTTAAAAAAAGACATTTCAGGCGTATGATACCTCATTATCAAAAAAGCCATGGAGTTCAATCGTTATGCCTTATACTTCAAAGATCTCACGATGTATTTCAGTAATCTGAAAGCAGAGAGGATGCAATTCTTTCATGAGTCTAGCCCGTTTTCTTTTTTTTTTGTCATTTGATAAGTTTACAAAATTTGCTTTATTTAACATAAACGTTTGATGTTTTTTTTATATAAAACTCCGCAAAAACTTTCCTCATACGCTTTATCGCTAAGCCTGGAATTGGGATTCTCCCGAACCTGGAAATGTACATACTTTTTTAAAATTCAGAGTGTCTGGAATCAAACCTGAAGTGAATATCCATGTCACGTGACTATAGTTTTTATACTAAACCATCAAGTGGCTTTTAGAATGTTAACCTACGTACACTGAAAGGTTTCCGTCCTGGGAGTAAGAGTCTTTTTTGTTATAAAGTTATCTTTCAGAAAGAAAGATTGTGTTGTGAGATTACCATTTCCCCCTTTACTACAAGTCCTGCCTAAGGTCTCAAAGCGAGCAAGTGAACGTTTTAGATGCGGATCAGTCGAAAGTTTGCGCGTTTATTTTAATAATAAATTTACATATTTGGCACACAAAAAAAAAAATTACTTCGTCGTGGTCGGCGGTCTTTGCCTACCTCCTACGCTTTGATTTCGCATTTTCAACCGGCCTTCGTGTGCATCTTTTTTTTTACTACTCGTGTTACAGCAAGGGTTATCGGGTCCTGTACATGAAAGGGAGCTTTCCTCGACACAAAAAAAATATCTACTTCATGTTTTGTATTCAGGTTCCAAAATGTCGCAAGAAGACTTCTTGCAGACATATTGACCTGTCGCGAGGTTTGTTTTAAGACTTATTGATTCGCATTTGGTATGGGCTTTTGCATTGCACTACACGCGTTCTATATTTCTACCTTTTAGTTCGTTATCCGTATTCTTCTCGGCTTGCTTGCCCCGTGATTCAGCTACAACGCTTCTCGGACATGCTTAACGATGTGATCGATGGTGGAACGTCCCCGGCGTTCACGGAAACTTCCATCGATATTGCTAACCGCTTTAAGCTATGTTTAGAGTTCCGTGTTTTCTGTACATACCAGTGTTGGCCAAAGTGACATGGGGTTAGAATTGCAGAAAAAACTACAAAAGCTCAGAAAGCATCAGGGTCAAAGAAAAAAAGGGGGGGGGGGGGCTACTTTTAACAAGAGACAATATGGAGGGAACAGTCCTTTCCAAAGAGGACAGGCGGAATTGTGGACTGCAACAGGTAACACCAGGTGGCAGAACGTTTCTTCATCCTCTAAGCAAAAATTAATGCATGGCTCTCCAGCCAGCCACTGCCCCTGACGCTAGTTGTGCGTGTACGGTTGAAATTCTTTCGTGAACAATAAAGGCAACAGGGTCCCTGGGCCCATGAAAGTGTCAAAAAGCAGTCAAGATGTATGTACGTAGTGTTGTACAAGGCTGCCAAAGACGGTACCTTTTTGTAGAAACATCGGTTCGAGAGTGAATGGTTCTAGTAACACCTCCTCTCTCTCTCTTCCTTCTGGCCGAGCAGAGAGGGAAGATGGTTTCTCTGTGTCGACTTCGGGGCAGAAGATAACCCACGATGGGGACAAAGGGCAAGTTTGGGGAGCCGTATCTAAGGTCACAGCGGCTCAACGGGCGAACAGGATGTGGCTGATGTCTTTTGGGTGTGGCAACGGGTGGGGAGAGGCCTTGCACGCGCGTTGTTTGCCACTTAGTCTCGAACCCAGTCGCTTTTCTAGGTGGCAGCACATATTCGCCAAAAGGTTCATCCTAGAGCTTTTTCGTCCTGGGTACAGAGGAGGCGAAGGGGGCACGCTTACCAGGGTGCCGCGAGCCGCACTCGGACACGCGAAGGGCCGCGTGCGACTTGCGAACCGGAGTTTGGCCACCACTAATATATACCAGTAAGCACCTAAAACTTAAAACACAGAACCTGTTTAATCCAAATCGGGGAAAAACACGAAAAACACCCAGCTTGAAATATATTTGATTAAACTGTACAAAGCCTAACGAAGCCAAATATTTTTCTACGGCCTTATTTTGTCTTGACAAAAAATACAACGCCCACGAAGCTGTTTATATATTTTTTTCTTTGTGGGAAGGGGAGAGGGAGGTTGGCAGGGTTCAACTTGGGGGCTGAACGGCCTGATGGGTTGGCATATCCAGCATACCAAGAACAACTTGAACCGGTCGATCGGTACCCTCCCAAGCAGCTATTTTCACGGACTTCGAGGAGTCACAAAAAGAAGACGATTTTAACGGCAGCGACAAGGAGAAAAGAGAAAGACGAATACCCATCCAAATAAGTCACCCGTGAACAAGCGACCGAGCAGGCCGCGAAACGTCGGGCTATTTAAACACAGTTGGTTAGAGTACCTTCAGGTTATTTTATTAACACTCACCTAGCCAGGCAGATTTTTCCGAAATGTTAACGTTTCAATGCTTGACTTTATCTCCTTCTTGGTTTTGAGCCTATTTAACAGGGTGAAAAATTGTAAGGGAGGAGTTCATAATCTATGTTTCTCAAAATTTGAGGAGGTTTGGATTGTGCAAAGCAAATTTCCTATGCTGCCGATAGACAAATATCATCTTCCCCTGGAACTAGCCTTAGCTTTAACTGTACCTGCATATTGGAAATCGAAAGCAAGGATCACTCAGGTAGGAAGACTGCACAGTTTCGCGTCTGGTGACTGTGTAAGGCTATATACCTTTTTATCTAACTTAGATTGGGCGCCCATTCTGGAATCTTCTTATGCTAATCATCAGGTTCTTCAATTCACCAAAGTTGTACAAGATGGCATGATCCACTTCATTCATCTAAAAAAAACAATTCAAAATTTCCTCGCTGTTTTTTTCTGAATTCAAAGAAGCTTTAAAAGAGAAAAACTTATGTCACAGAAAATTAAAAAAAAACTGATAGCTCTAAATGGGGAATCAAATTTAGAAAATACAGGCGCCTCTGTAAACAGCAGCAGAATATTGACTATAAAATATACCTGGAGTCAGTGGAGGCGGATTCAGAAGCGAAACCCCCCAAAAAACTATATCAACACGTTCGCCCTCGTGGTGGAGCATTCTTGAACTTCATTTGTTTGATGACGAAGGTAAAACTACGACCAACGTAAGCGACGCCTTAGCGTGTCATTTTAGTTCTGGTAATAAGGAGATTGTATGGTTACCTGCAGCCACCATCCTCTGACGTGAGTGGGCACATTTTCTTGCTGCCTCTGCATGAAGGTATGGTTTTTAAATGCTTAAAATGCTGAAGCCAACAATGTATTCTGGCCATGACGGGATACCAGCTGCGCTAGTGAAAGCCTTCCACGAAGCTTTTGCACCTATCCTTTCTTCTAGTTTCAAAACCTCGCTAAGATCAGAAGTTTTTCCGTATATTTGAATGAAGATAGTCGTTGTCCTGCTCCCGGTGTACAAGTCCGGCAGTCATGGAGATGTAGCTAACTAAAGACCGGTTTCTTTTATTTGCACCTTTTCTAAGGTTTTTGAAATGAGTACACAAAATATTGCATTTTTGTTTAAAAAATGTAACAATTTTGAACCAGGACGGGTTTGCCTCTGGACGCTCGGCAACAACGAATCTGATTTCATTTATGTCTGTGGCATCTAAAGCCGTTTGCCACGGAGGGCACCTTGACGTTTTTTACTTTGTACAGAGTAAGGCCTTTGGTGTGGTTGATGATCGCTTACCAATATCGAAACTTGATATTGGCGTTGTTGATATTGGACTGCGGTGGCGCTGCTGTCGCCACTGCGCATGCGCAGATGCTTCGCCTCGGAAGAATCTGGTTTGTGCGCACGCTCATTGCCCTCACCCGGTGTGCGCAAACGAGGTCTTGTTGGTAAACACTGGGTTGGTGTATAGCCTCTTTACATTTTGGGAAAACAAACGATTGTCTCCTTTATCCTGTTGGACGTCCAATTATTTACATTGGCGAGTCTTTACGATTATGTTTGATGCCCAAGTAATTGATTCTTGACGTCGTTATAAAAAATGCTAAATATTAATGTCTTATTCAAGGCGACCCGTGGATAATAGTTTGATTACACAAGTGTCCAGTTGGATCGAGCTCACATTTTCTTCGGCATAAGTCTGGATCGATTTCACTTTTATATCAACTTTCAAATTCATGCAAGCGGGACATGAAAGAAATTTGATAAACTCAATAGAGCAGTCACTGTCGCGTGTCAGGTAAAAGTTTGGGTTCCGAAATTTGAACTGAAAAGGTCGATAAAATGACTAGACCGGCCCGCATACTTGGACACAAACTCATTAAATTGACCCGAGCAAAAGGGGAAGCAGAACAAGAATGCTGATCTTCCGCGCTACCGGGCGTGTAAAGAGCCCAGTGATGCAAAACATAAATCGGCCGTGCTTTTGTTTATTTTTTATTCTTTCATTATGACTCAGAGTTGAAATAACCCCTTTAGAAGGAGGAGACCAAATGCTCTTCAACCCTTGGTTCGACATCATGCGTGAGATGTGACGATACACTTGCTGATCGTTCACAGCAGCGTAAACAAGAGGAAACGACCGACCTTTTATTCAGCGTCCGTCATGCGAGCTCGGTATGAGGCAGTCAGCGCGGCTACACTTCATTTCGGGGGCTGAGGTACTCTTTGAATGAACACGCTCTCAACGATGCAGCTGTTCTCGATGACGGGGCTGGAATGACGTCGGGGCGTCTACCATTTTTTTTTCTGCGGTAGTGTGATTAGATTTGAGGGTGTTTTGAACGGCTCGATCAGAGTCACGTAGTGTATGGGCTGCGTTTGCAATACAAGCTTGCGAATAGGCAGAGAGAGTATCATCAGTTGTTCAGCAAGTGTCTTCAAGCCTTGTTCAGCCTCTTCGCCTGCTTTGCCCCTTACCACGTGGCAACGCATGCATGCACACGAGCAACCAAGCTGCGCAGAATGTGTCCACCATTAAATTTCAAACGCCGCCCATGCTTTAAGTTGTTCGTATTTTTTTTTTTTTTTAGTTTAGGTTTTTTTTATTTCGTGCCATTCACCACAGTTCAAAAGCGAAAGCCTGAGGATGCTTTAACAAGTGTCTGACTATTCAGATCGTAGCAACTAAATTATGCTGGCCGCAATTCTGTGTTGAACAAAGCAAAGCAATCACAAGTAGGTACTGTCGTGGCTTTGCATGGTTAAGTGATGGGTTTTGGGAATGCCAACGATTTCACCTTGGGGAGGGAGGGGGACACGTGATTAAAACGCAGTATACGAGTAAAATAGTTATTTTATTGCTCGGATAGAAATACGTCCCAACGTATGCAAGCACACATTTCAGGCCGGATGAGTGAAACGACCACAACGTCATAACAACTTGGAAGGTACTTTTTTTTGCTTCTTATCAAATTTGTGTTTAGGTATCTACATGCTTCCAATGAGTGTCGTCAACAACGAGGTAGACGGGCTCAGTGTGATAAACCGTACATTCGATAGTGGCAACCTCCCGGCTGCCGACACTTTGTACGCAAAAATGACTGCTCGTCACGTGACCTCACAAGAGCCGTGACGTCACAGGTAAGATGGCAGCGCCAAGAGCTGGTGGATACCAGTTTGTCCGGTGCGCGGTAGCCATGACGGTCATGATGTGCCGCTGCTTTCCGACGATTTGGGCTTCTTCGTTCTCTCTGACGCAGGTATAACGTGAAGATATGAGGGAACGAGACTTCACACTCTTTTTGCGCAAGATCGCTGTGGATAATAGCATCTGTGAGACAGCATCAATGGTATCGCCTTAGCGGTGCTCGAATTCCCGGGATGTGTCCGAGGATCGGTAGAACGCTTAGTACTTATAGCATAAAATGTTCGCATTTTCTTAGCTTTGATTGAACTTTGGAATGCCTGAGCATGAATGCGAAATGCACGCGTCGCACGTAGTGTCTAGGGGGAGTTGTTTCAGCCCTAAGTAACCGCATAATCACGGCAGCCTTTAGCGAGAAAGCTCCTGCGATTTTTACGGCTGGCACTAATCAATGATTTTTACAATTCAACTTATAAGATACAAATTTCGCATTTTTCTACCTTTGTTTGAACGTTAGAATGTCTGAGAATCAATGCCAAGGTATACGTCGCGTGGAGGGCCTATATAGGAAAAGTTGTTTCAGCCCTGGGTCACCGAAACATTACAGCAACTTTTAGCGAGGAAGCTCCTGCGATATTTAACCTTCTGCACTAAACGACGATTTTACAAATTGGCAGTTTTCGAAATTTGTATTAACGTGCTTTCATGCAGTAGCTTGCATTCGATCGCAGTATATATATTTTTTTGTGTGACATGCTGACGTTTGTATAAGTGACGTGCACGCGAACTGTTACAAAGCATTGGAACCAGTCATTCGGAAAAAAGTTCCTTACTACCGTTCATAAGAATATTCATTTCTCCCCTTTGAAGTCAGAACGCAGTTAGCTAGTCTTCAGATTCTGGATTGATCAGTGCACAAAACGCCGCATCCAATGTTCCTTAGAAATTAGTATTAGTAGGCTCTCGACCTTGCCGATCGGTATGAATAGTCCACAGTAACCTCCATGTGTACAATGACTCATTTCATATGGTTGTCTAATCCATCATTCCAACATCTGGAATCTTTAAAAAAATGCTGCCCCACTCCTTAGACGTCCATAGATAGGCCCACATATATCAATAATTCGTTAAATTTCATGCAACTGGGAAATCAAAGATTAACTGCACATTTTTCCTTTTCGTAAAATGTATTGCTGCCATATTTCCTGTGACGTCACGTATTTGGTTTGGTCACGTGCCGAGTAGTCACGTTTGCCTACAATGGCAGCGGCCCGGGGGGGGGGGGGGCGGAATCTGTTTTGTGTGCGGACCGGAACCCATGTTTATCGCTCTAAGCCCCTCTACATTGTTGGTCGTAAACAGATATCTTGATGGGGCTTGTTCCGCGTTCGTCTAAGCGAGGATATATATGATCACCACGTGAAAAAGAAAAACAGTCGTTCTCGATTTGTCGATTTCTTACCTAAATTTCGCCTTTGTGATTTTTTGCTTACGCTTCCAGTTTCAAGAAGTGTTGAAGGAAGCAACGTGCCTAGGTTGCATTCTGATCTTTCTTCAAAGTTAGGTGCTCACGTTAAAAGAACTACGAACAGAAAAAATACTAAGCCAATTTTTAGCACCCTAAAATTGATACGCATCATGAAGAATAAGTTTTTTTTAATCATATTTCGAATAACATATAACAAATTACAAAAAAGGTGCAAAAAAAAAAGCATTCCTACGGTAATGGTTTATCATAATGTATCACAGTGCGGTTAAAATTTAGTTTTCTACAACCAAACTGCTCTGTATGGTTTTAACTCCTCGCATTTATTCAAACAGATGTTTTATCATTCTAAAATGAAATGAATCCTAACATCTAAGATTGAGACTCGGTGTCACAGTTAAGTCCAGATATAAAAATATTACCGCGCCTCAAACGCAGGAATGAAAGTCGGCCTTCGACTCATCTCAAAGAACAATATCAATAACATATCGTTCCCAAGACAAACTCTGAAACAAGAACCCTCGAGATTGTCGCCAAGCCGCCCTTGTTCTAGAACGAACCAACGTATGACCGGTTGCCCCCGGCAACACCCCCTAAGTCTATTTCATCCTTCAATCTCCCCAAAGAAACTATAACAAATAAGTCTTCACCTAAAAAAAAAAGTACACTCACATAACCGTTGAAAAAAAAAAGGTTAACGTTAAAAATAACGCGGACAAAGCGATATATAAAAAAATGTTCCAGGTTGTACGGTTCAACGCTGACAGAAAAATACGTAAAGCTGAAGGATGGAAGAAATATCGCCCTCTAAATGGTCACCGTAGAGTCGAGCGATACTTCAGACTCATTGATTGTTTTTGGGAAGGTTCAAAGAAGCTGTGAAAGTGCCAGAACCAGGTGTTCGCTTCGAAAAATAAAAAAAATCATTTTAGTTTAGAGTTTTTGTGGAGTATTGCAGGTTGCTTCTTTTCATTACTCGAAGAAGTCACACAAGAAAAAACAAGAAAGAAACCCAGCAAAGGTTCCTCAGAAAGGTGATACCATTCAACTAAAAATGTGCTGTACCTTAGGTTTTTTTATTTTTTTTTTTCAGAAAACAAAACATCATTGGGGTAGACCTCGTTATACTTCAACGATTGTCTTATTGAGATAATGCGCAAATCAAGTACGCAATTATTATTAATATTATTTTAAAACTTGCCGCTGCTACACAGGGTGTGAAGAAATTGGATATATTAAAAGAGATATTCATCATTCAATCGCATGTTTAGTTAAACAAAACAATATACATCCCACGCATTCACAAATGTACTCCAACTAGTAAAGTACGCAATTATTTGGCTAGACATCAAATAATCGTAAAGAAAGTTGTTTTAAAAGGCGAATAATATGATTAATCTAGTTATATTAGGCATTAAAATTTTAGAAAAGAGGCTGAATGTACTAAATGTTGTGAACAGGAGATTTGCATGATAACCTCATCACTTTTAAAATAAGACGATTGGACCTTTGTGGCTGATATGGACACTCTTAGTTATCGGCATGCATTCTTCCACAATTTAGTGTGCGTATAGTGCGCTTAGAATCAAAAATCGGCTGTGCTGATTATATTTATATATTTTTTAACTGACCCACCATATTTTAGCACAACTTTATTTTTCGCCTAAAAGGAAGTTTTAGTCGTTACAATATTCTGTATAAAACAAAACTATTTCCACGTTAAACATTACTTAAAAAGTATATTCTTCCCAGAAGAAATAGTCTCACTTTAA